>BHFV01001024.1:635-11341 GCA_003568905.1 Trebouxiophyceae sp. KSI-1
GCATCACCCCCGCCTGCGGCACGGTGTCAGGATCCACAATTGAGAATCCCCCAAAGCCATGCTTTTGGAGGCCAAATGGCGGCTGGACTGGGTGGGGGATTGGGGCACCGCTCGCCAGCCGCATGGCAGGAAGGCAGGAAGGCAGAGCCCGGCTGTGAGGCTGTGGGCCTGGCTGTAGGCAGGCGGCCGTCCGTTTGATGTCTGGGGGGCAAGCAAACTTGCAGTGCAGCACCCCGAGCAGCAGCGGGCTGTCTGTGCGAGCCGGAGGGGTGCCGACCAAAACAAGCCGTCTAGATTTGCTGCTGCTGCTGCTGCAAGCCAGGCCGGGGATAAGGGGAGCAGGATGAGGGGGGGTACCTTGATGGCATCGATGTACGCCTGCGGCAGCCCCGCGTCGTCCAGCGCGCGGAAGACGAGCGGGTCATGGTGGATCAGGTCGGTCATCACGCTGGCCGCCAGCGAGAAGAGCGCGCCGCCAAAGTCTTTGGCCGACCCCATGATGCGCCGCAGGCAGGCGAACAGCTCCTCCTGCTCCTCCTCCTGCAGCGTCGCAGGGATGCGTGACGCTATATCGCAAGATGTGAGAAGTGAGTGTTGCGGACGTGTGTTCACAAGCCGAGCCGGGCGCGCTTGCAGGCTTTGCAGAGAGAAACCGACGGCAGCAGATCATACGAGCTACAGTGTCGCACCTGTGGCCGCGCGCCTCCGCCGGGCGAGTAACTCGCGAGCGCGATCGCGCGCAGGAGGAACTTGATCAGGTTGCGGCGCGCGAAGGGGACGGTGGCAGCGCCCGGCGCCGGCGTCGGCTCGGGCTGCCCGCGGCGCAGCGGCGTGCTGCCCGCGGTCGTCTCCGCCTCCAGGCGCCGGATCATCTGTGCGCGGCCGCCGAGGTCGCGGAACAGCGTGCTCGCCGTCGACACGAACTCCATGTACGTCTCCAGTATGCGGACCGCACTTGTCACCTGCGAGCGCGACGCCATCCGCTCGCGATCCGAGCCACGAGGTTGTTGCACGAGTTGCGATGCCGACAGTGCGACGCGCGTTTCCGGCTCGCTGCCGGCGGTTGCGGACGCACCAGGTGGATGTGGGCGGGGTCTGCGTCGCCCAGCATCGGCAGGAAGGCGGGCACGAGGCCGGCCGACGCCAGCACCGAGCAACCCGAGCTGGAGGCGACGAGCGCCGCGACGAGCGAGAAGAGCGCCTCGGCAAAGCCGACCTGGGCGCTGCTTGCCCGCCCGCCGGTCAGCGAGCCGACGCAGCCGCGCATCAGCGTCGCCAGCAGGCCGCTCTGGCCACCCGCGTTGAGTGCCGTGACGACCACCGTCAGCCTCTGCCGGTCCAGCAGCTGCGAGGAGCACACAGGAAACCAAATCTCGTCATGCCATGCCAGGAAGCAGCCATAAGCTCAGCAGCCAGGCGAGTGCAGCACAGAACCGCAGGCCGCGCTGTGCGCCCGTCCCTGCCCGCACCGCAGCCTCTTGCCAGCCACACGGGGGCCTGCCGGGGGAGCCACCCACCTGCACGGCAAGCGCCCGCAGCGCCAGCGCCCGCACCGCCTCTGGCACCGCCGCCTCGGCCTCCGCCAGGCCGATCAGCTCGCTGACCAGCTCCGGCTCGGCCAGGAAGAAGCTGGCAAGCTCCTCGTGCGGCGGCCCCGACTGAAGGTACACCACAAAGGCAGCCAGGCGGTTGGCGGCCAGCTCGCGGCGGCCGTTCAGGCTGGCAAAGCCGCGAGCGATCCGCAGCCGCGCCAGCAGCTTGAACCTGCGGCACGGGTGAGCAGGTGCTCATACATGCATGCGAAGGTGGCTCGCCGGCTGGCTGCAGGTGGCGAGCTGCTGCTTCCCACGGCTTCCTGAAGCTCGCTGGGTATGGGAACGATTCAGGTGCCCCCCATCCAATGCGGCTTTTCTGCAGCAGCATTTTTTTCCGTTAATGTCCGTGAGGGGGGCCGCTTCCGGACGCAGTGTATTGCAGCGCTGCCAGCATGCCCAGCACTCGTATCCTTAGCTGCACCAGACGCACGCAGCCCTCCCACAGCTTCCATAGCAGGGCGCGCAATGCCTCCCTTGGGGGCGCCTCACCTCAGGTACTTGGGCACCGAGTGCTCCGCTATCAGCCGCCGCAGCAGCACGTGCTCGCCCTCTCCCTCCGCCACGACGGCCGCCGGCAGCTCCAGCGTGACCTGCCGGCCGGCCGCGTCCAGCCCGATCTGGTCCTCGCGGGCCGCCTCGGTCGCGCCGGCCGGGGCGCTGTAGAAGCTGAAGGGCAGCTGCGTAGCCTTCGGCAGGCCCTGGCAGGGCCGCGACAGTTACATCTCAGCCTGCTCGACTGCGGAAGTCGCGGCATGCGCAGCGGCAGAAAAGAAAAAAGAGGGAACGTGCAGACGACGGCCTCGAATGCCGGAGCAGAAGTCTTTATGTTGTGACTCTGGAGGGTGAGTGTCGGCGGTGGTTGTTCCGTTTGGAAGCAAGAATGCCAGGGTGGGGAGGGCGGGCAAGTGAGGAGCAGCGCCTGCTGGATGGCGGTCTCATCGCTGCTGCAGCAGGCGACCAGGTCCAGCCCCTGCAGAGGGCAGCCACTCTCCTCAAGCCATGCTGCTGGGGAGGCATGCAGCAACTCATTGCAAGGTCAGCCAAGTCTGGCAAGCGGGAAACTGAAGATGTATTCGCTGCGCTGTCCGAGGCCAACGTCAGCCGAGTACTGAGTCGTTTCATTGATTCTCGAGAGTGGCATGCTGGGCAGCAAAGCGAGCGCGCCTGCTCCTTGCCGCCCCAGCCCTGCGCCAGCGCCAGCAGGCGGCCGCCCAGCTCCGGCTCCTGCGCGAGGCGGGGGCTGCTCGCATGCGACTTGCGCACGAGCGACATCAGCGCCGTGAGCGCCGCGGCCACCAGCTCCTGCTGCGGCGCCGCCAGCAGCGCGGCGAGGTGCTGCACGGCAGCGGAGAAGCAGGCATCAGGTTCTTGCCCTGTTCAGGGAGGTGGGTTGGCCGAGGCAGCAGCTCGTGGCCAGGGCTACGTCTCTCTAGACCTGCGGGAGAGCCTGCAGGCACTGCAAGGCACTGCAAGGGCGCCGGGTGTTAGGGACGCAGCAGACTGGGAACACACCTCTGATGAGGCGTAGATGTGCTTGTTGGAGCAGTTGTCGAGGATGATGCTGGTCGTCCGCAGCACGGCCTGCAGCTCCTGGACCGGCATCGGTGGGTCGGCGGCGCCCTCCGGCCAGTCGAGGCGCAGGTCGCAGCGGCGGGACACATGCTGCTCCAGCCAGGCGTCCAGGTGGTTGAGCAGCGGCACCCACTGGTTGAAGTCGCCCTGCGCCCGGCGCCATGCAGCACTTTTGAGCAGGTCTGGCGTCGAGGTGGCCGGCGAGCGTGGCCATGATAGTTTGGGGGGGTATGCAGCCGAGTTCGCCGCCCCGCAGGCGACGAGGTCGCCGCGTCGCACGGTGGCATGCTCAAAGTTTGGAACGAAATGGCTGTTTCGAACAGTTTTAGGTAGCCCGGCCACGAATCGTGCAGGCGATAGACTCCAGGGAGAGCACAGACCAAGCCGCAAGCACGCACCGCGCCTTCTGGCAGCACGTTTGCCCCGCCGGCCTGGGGCGATGGGGCCTGTTTCGGGCCTGGGGGAGCACGGCGGCCAGCCGATCGCGGCCCCAGGCGCTGCCAACGGCGCAAAACCATGAACAGCCGCGGCATCATGACCAGGCCGGGCCGAGCACCACCGTCGGCAGGGCGCCGGGACCCCTCCAAGCAGTGGAATGCCTTTGCGATGTGTGGTCGGGCGGCGGGCGCACCTTCTCGAACGTCCACTGAAAGCCATCTAGCACTGCGGCCAGACCTCCAGGCGGCGCCTTCACGACGCGCTGGGTGAGCGCCTCGATTTCGGCGTTGGCTGGGAACGCCTTCTTTGGCTTGATGCGCATCCTGCGCTCCCTGCACTACCCAGCGGCGCTCCCGCACAGGGCAGCCACATCAGCGGGGTGAACTCACCGCCAGAATTGGCTCGATGTGGGGGCTGGCAAAATGCAGGCACCAAAACCTCAGCACCTCGACACTTACGGTACTGCACAGACCAGTTCGCGATCGACGAGTTGTTTAGTATCGTCAGCGTGCACGAGTTAAATAGACACACACTCGCACAAGCAGGCTGCCCGATGCGGCACTCGATGCATCTGCTCGGCACACAGAGGTTGTGAGCAAAACCACAGGAAATGCGGCGCACAGTGCTGCTGGCGCTGCTGATTGGCGGCTCGGCCGTTGGCCACGCCAGGAGGGCGGACGATTGCGACGGTGCGGGCGTGGTGCTGGAGCAGGAGGGGCTGCCCGGCCGCGGGCAGCTGTTGTACGGCCTGGGCGCGCTGTTTGGCGGGGCGCTGCCGCTGCAGCAGCCGCAGCCGCGGCCATTGATAGCAGCCCACCCCCTGGACGCCTGCAGCGCGTCCGCCAACGGCACCGCCGCCTATGCCGGCCCGTCCCTCTCTTCACTCGGAACAGACAGAGACCAGGGCGGCTGCTCCCACTCTGAGCGGCTCTCGCCGCCTGCAGGAGGCATAGTGTTGGCTGCGCGCGGCAACTGCACCTATGTGGCCAAGGCACAGCACGCGCAGGCCGGCGGGGCGGCCCTGCTGCTCGTTTACGACAACGAGCCAGGCACGCGCTGGCAGCCACGCCTCCAGGCCCCGAACCCCCACCTCAGCAAGTCCTCCCTGACCCGCCTGGCGCCTGCAGGCTGCCCCGCGATCGGCGCGAACCTCAGCGATCCCGCGCTGGCGGCGCTCACCATCTCGCTCGCAGGCATCTCGCAGCAGGCGGGCGAGCGCCTGCTGCAGGCCGCTGCCGAGGGCGGCCGCCTGCTGGTCTGGGAGCCGGAGCGGCCGCGCCTGGACCCTGCAGTCAGCCTGCTGTGGCTGCTGGCGGTAGGCACTGCCGCAGCGGCGGCACTGTGGGCCGGGCGGGACTACGAGGCGGGCCGGCAGCGGCTGACAGACGGCAGCGCAGCGCACGGCCAGGGCTCCGCGCCCGCAGGCCAGGTGGCTGCTCTGCTGCTCAGCAGCCATGGCGCTTGTCCTGCTTGACCACTGTCCCGCTTCTTGCGTGTTCCTCTTCTCCACCACCGACAACAAAACGTTACATTACACTTCCGACCTAGTTCAAAATTTGACATTCGAGCTGAATTCGTGTCGCCTGGAGCGGCTCTGCAGGGCCAGCAGCCTGTGTCTTTCACCGGATCTCGTTCCGGCTTGTCCCCCCCTCCTACTCCAGGAGCCAGGCGGCTGAGGTGGTATCTGAAATGTGCAGCGCCTCAGGCCTGCCTGCTCGGCCGCAGGAGGGGTCGCTGGAGGTGCAGATGGTTTCCAGCGTCGGCGCAGTCGGCTTTGTGGCCGTCGCCTCCGCGATGCTGCTCGTGCTCTTCTTCTTCCTGAACCGGTTGTTTGCAGTCGTCCTGGTGCGCGCCCTGCCGTGACCAGAACAACCCGCCTCCATGCCATGTGAGTTCTGCTTTTGATAGTCTGAGTCGCACTTTTTGCCCCTGATGCCGCCCCACATGGGGCTGGCCTGCATGTGCGGCCTGGCTCCTTGCCCCCTGCCCGGCTGCAGCTATCCAGGTCTGCTTACAGCCGCTCACAGCTGCATGCGCTGCGTCATCCTACCTCGCCTGCTGCTGGGCAACTGGTTGGAAGACTTTTGCCCTGGGCTGGGGGGTATTTCACTTGGTCAAGCGTTGCGCAGTTAGGAATGCACGAGCCGATCATTCTGAAGCTATCAGGCACAGATCGCCCTGCCGTGCCTCCCCTGCCGGCCGCCCAACAGCCCAGCCGGCCTCGCCATTCCATCAACATGATTCCCAATTGTACTGCCAATCATCGTGATTTGTCACCTGTCCTTTTCACCTCGGCTCCATTCCTCCGGTCTGCAGATCGGCATTTTCAGCGTCGCCTCCTTCCAGGCCCTGGTGGCCCTCTTCAGCGCCGGCATCGCCCGCCTGAGCCCCCGCCTGCGGGGCCGCACCGCCGACCTCGGCCCCTGGCTGGGCCGCGTCGGCCTGCCGAGCCTGCTGGCTGCGCCGCCGGCCGCCACCTGGGTCGTCGGCTGGCTGCTGGCTGCGCCGGACGGCGCCGGCTGGCTGCTGCAGGACGGCATGGGCGTCGCGCTCATGCTCATGATCCTGAGGCAGTTCCTGCTGCCCGATCTGAAGGCGCGCTGCCCCCTGCTCCTCCCTTGCGGGCGGCTGCTGAGCCTCTCCCTGGCTGCATGCAGCCTCCGTTGCCTGCGCATGTCACGATGGGAGCCACATGTGCCGGCTGCAGCCTCAGTGGCGGGGAGCAGAGCAGCTGCCGTAGGACGCGCGTGCATGCAGGCGCCCACGCTGCCTTGCAGAGTCCAGGCCCGCCTGCAGCAAGGCAGACTGCATGCCAGCGTCGCGCAGCCCAGGTGAGATGCAGCTGCTAGCAGGTCGCGTGCCTGCTGCTGCCGCTGTGCTTCGTGTACGACGTCTTCTGGGTCTTCCTGCAGCCGCTGCTCACGCGGGGGCCGAGCGTCATGGTGCAGGCGCGCCGCCCGGCCCCGCCCTGCCAGCCTGGCCAGTGGCAGCAAGGCACAGCTGCCTGCCCTGCTGCTGCAGCCGAAGCAAGTGCCTGCTGCCAGCCGAAGCTGCCTGGTTCCTGCATGCGAGAGGCAGGCATGCAGTCTGCGGCTCGCGCATCGCCGAGCCTGGTGCCTGCTGAGCAATCACCAGCAGGCACTGCCCCAATGGTCAGCTCCACTCGGCACACTGCCTAAGCGCTCGAAGAGATCATGTTTGAAACATGATCGACGTACTGTATTTGCTGTTTTCAAACTTTCATTGTCATCGAGTTCGTGATCTCCAGATATTCGAGTGTCAATCAGGCGTGCGCAACTTTTGAAGCGGGGCCGTGCTGCAGGTGGCGACGGGCGGCGCGGGGCACGTGGCGCTGCCCATGCTGCTGCGCGTGCCGACTCTGTGGGGCCCGCCCTACAGCAGCAGCCTGCTGGGATACGGCGACGTGGTGCTGCCCGGCCTGCTGCTGGTGTTCGCCCGCGTGTGGGACCGCATGGCCGCCGCCCGGCCCGCCGCCTCCTACTTCTGGCCGCTGCTGGCCGGGTACGGCTGCGGCCTGCTGCTGACGTTCGGGGCGCTGCTGCTGCGGCTGGGCGGCGACCAGGTGAGGCTCCCCTTGCTGCCTGCTCTGGCTTGGGCATGCAGGCTCTGCCGGGAGAGAACGCGGCTCGCAGGTTTCGGCATGACATGCGGGCCCATGGCTGTAGCCACCACACGTCCTCCCTGGCCTTGCAGCGCACATGCCAGCCAACCCCTCGCATGTGTCAAGACACACAGCCTCCTCCTCACACATGCCATGCATGGCCTGTGTGGGGCCGCGGCTGGCACGTGCTGCAAGCTATATAGAGCGACATGAGATGAGCTGGCCCAGGACGCTCTGTGTGCCTGCGGTCCACCCAGGTGCATGTCTGCACTTCAGCCCAGCGACGCCTCCTGGTCGCCCACGCCTGCCTGCGCGCTTGCAATGGCATGCCCAGCTGCTCCGCCTCGGCTTGCTTCCTGACGCAGCGGAGGGCGTGCTCTGCCAGGGCCAGCCGGCGCTGCTGTACTTGGTGCCATGCACGCTCGGCCCCTGCTGCCTGCTGGCCTGGCGGCGGGGGGAGCTGGCGATGATGTGGGCTGGCACCGCCGCCGCGGAGCGCCTAAAACGCCAGCAGCGCGGCCGCCCGGCGGCTGGCGGCGAGGACGCCGATGCCAGCCGGGACCGGCTGCTTGAGGCCGGAGAGGCGTCGCCTGGCAGGCCGCCGCAGTGACGCGTGCCGGCTGAGTCGTTACGCTGAATTATGGTCCTGTGAACCTTGTGCCCGCAACAGGCTGAGCTGACTCCACAGTCTCTCAATGCGCTGCATCCGGGCAGCATTGCTGCTGGCCGGCGCGGCGTTTCTGGACGCACAAAGGCAGGGCAAAGGCAAGGAGGCTGGCACTGCCTGGGGAGGCAACGCCTGCCGGCACGCATCGACACGTTCCTGACCTGCCAATGGCCGGGCCATCAATTCGAAGGGGAGGGGGTGCGGGCGTGGGGGCCGCAGGGAGGGGAGCGTCTTGAGAGAGCAGCAGGCCTCGAGTGAAGGGGCAGGCACCAATGCATGGCCAGGCCGGGCACGCAGCGCCACTTTGCCTGCATGAAACAGAGGGGCAGGAGGGGAAGGGTGGCAGCGCAACACAGGCTGCTCGTGCGGCGGCCAGCCGTTCGTTTCCAGACGGGGGTTCCAAAACCGGCGCGTGCGGCCGAGCGAGGCTGTTCCTGCTGCTGTGTCCTTAGCAGCTCCTTGGTTCCTATCTACACGGTCCCTGTCTGCCTCTGCTGGAAAGCTTCTCTACTCTCGGCGTTCAGCAGCCGTCCACGCTGCTTGGCCGCGGCTCGGCCGTGGGCTGCAGCTGCTGCTTCAGCACCGGTTGGTCAGCTGCCTGGTTGCCGGTTTTCTCTGCAACAGCTGCACAGGAAAGCTCCTGCAGTCAGCACAAGGGCGCTCCGATGCAGCGCTTTGGCATGTGCTGGAGGCAGTGGCGCGTGCCTGGCTGGCCTGCCACGCAGGCTTCCAGCTGCGCCTGAATCCGGCGTGTGACGACAGGGGAGCCGGCTGCCAGCGCCACCATCGCCAGCACCAGCAGTCCCATGCCTACTGCGAGGGACAAAAGATACGCCTCGCCCCAGCCGGCGCCCCCGTTGGACATCAGCACCGCCCTCATGCGCCCAGCAGCGGCATGTACCGGCGGTGGCTTGTCGACCGGCATGTGCAGGGTTCCTGCGGGGGCTAGCAGTAATTAGAGCTCATTGGTACGTCACTTACAGCAATCTGTTTTCGGCAGCAGGTTGCTTCCGGGACGCCAAAAATCGGACCTTGGCTGACGGATGCATCGAGGATGCCCGGCGGCAGCAGTCGCGCCGGCGCCGACGCCAGCGCCTCTAGCGGCCGCATTTGTCTGCACACGGACACACGAGTTCTGCTCCGCAAAGCGGAAAGCACGGTGGCATTGCCTTTACGATATATTGCGCGAGTGAATGAAAAGCGGAGGAACAGGCGAGTTGCCTTCACGAGCTCGCTGCCTCGCATCATGAACATCAAACAGTCGCCATTGTGCAAAAACTCGCACTCTCGGGACGGCACGACGCACCAGTCGCGCATGTCGCGCGTCTCCCCCTTTCGCGACTGGCGAGCGTGTCGGCGCCAGCAGCGGCGGATCTGGGCTCTAAATTGCCTTCTCACTGCAAAGAAAAGAGCTTCTGATTTCTGCATTGGGTGCACGGCCCCTGGCGGCCCGGCCAGCTCGACACCCTGCTGCCTCTTAGCGCGCAGGGCGCAGGCGCAATAGCATGCAGGATTGCAGTCCTCACAAGCCCCCCAAGGCGAACAGGGATCTTGATCGCCCCTTCTAGCGGCACAGTGTGTGCCCCCGGACGGCCAGCCGGGGAGCCGCATGCGACAATCACAATTAATTTTCGCGTTTCTGACGCTGGCGCTGGCAATCGTCTGTCAGGCCGAGGAAGTATCGGGGCAATCACTCGGGACGGTGAGCATCCTCTAAGGGAACGTCGATGGAAGCTGGCTTCCGAAACTTTTTCACCGCTTTAATTGCTGGAACGGCCGCAGGGCGACTCTCCAGCGCCAGCCAGTGGCGCTAGCTGCGATGCCGTGCGGCTGCTGCCCGCGGGCTCGGACAAGTGCGCCTTCGTGCGAGCGAACTGCGCGGATGGTGAGCATCCTGGCACCCGGGAAGCCCGGGCCGTGCCCCTGTCTCAGTGCCTACGACAGTTGTGGAGGCCGCCATCATCTGTACGCCTCTTCTGCCCACGCAGCCCCTCATCACATCGACATGACTCTGCAGAGTCGCTCATTCCCTACCTGCAGCTCTTCTTCTGCTATGCGCGGCCTGCCGGCGCGGCCGCAGAGGCGGCGCTGCAGGTGGCCCCTCCTTGCACCTTGCCCTGACTCAAAGCTGCTGCAACCACTGCTCTTGCAGTGACCCACCACCGCTCGCCGCAGGTGCTCCTCGTGCTGCTGGTGCTGCTCATCTTCCGCCTGCTCGGCAGCACGGCCGAGGACTTCTTCTCCCCCATCCTCACGCAGATCTCGCAGGACCTGGGCCTGCCGCCCCGCTTTGCCGGCGGTGCGCCCGCCCAACCCTGCTTGACACCCTTAGTGCTGCATTGACAGCCCGTCAACTTGATGCGGAAGACTGTGGGCTTGAAGCACAAAGCGGGGGGAGGAGGAGAGGCAGGATCTCGCTTGACCAAGAAGCAGCAAGAAAGGAGCCGTGGGCGCCGGCTAACAATGGCGCCGGCTGCGCGCGCAGTGACGCTACTTGCTCTGGGCAACGGAGCGCCCGACCTGGTCTCCTCCATCGCCTTTGTCAAGGCGGGCAAGTACCGGGTCGCGCTCGGCGGCCTCCTAGGTACCCCCCCCCCCCCCCCCCCCCCCCGCAGAACCGCAGAACCACCCCATGCCGGCCGCCACCATGCAGCCCCGCCTCTGCGCTCCTGCTCCCCTCATGCCAGCCTAGTCTGCTGCAGGGTTGAAACAGGGGGGCGGTTCTGAAAACCCTAATACTGAAAAACCCTAAAACTGAAAACCCTAAATGGGGCCGCGCAGGCGGCGGAATGTTTGTCGGCGCGGCGGTGGC
>BHFV01001025.1:303-11317 GCA_003568905.1 Trebouxiophyceae sp. KSI-1
GCTGGGGCGCGCCCCTGCCAGGACGGCCAGAATTTCAGATCAGGACACACACCAGGTTCAGCCTGCAAGCTACGTATGCTTGACGCGTGCTCAAAGCACTGCAAGCAGTCAGGCCAAGGAGATTGCGGCTGGCAGCCCAGCAGTTGCCAGTCTGAGCAGCTCAAAGCAGTCGTAGACAGCCACAGTGCACAGGCTCCAAGTACTTCAACAACAGGAAATCAATCTGATAAGATATGTAGCAATCTTGGGTGCCAGCGCCCGCAGGCTGCGAGTGGGGCCGCACCGCCCGTCCTCGCCGTGCAGCCAGGTCGCCAGCGAGCCGCTGGGCAGGTACTCCAGCACGAGCCAGCACTTGGTCGGCGGCCGGATGACTGCGCCTACGGGCGGCCGCCAAACCCACTGGATTTCAGCATTGCATTGCGCAGCTCGGGCAGAAGGTCACCACATGCTTTGTGGGCACGGCGCGGCAGGGCAGGAAATGCCAGCGTTTCCCATGCATGCAGGCTGATTGAGGGGGCCAGCTGCTTGCAGTCCGGCAGATGCAGCGGCCCTGCCCTTTTCAACACACGGCAGACGGGCTGAAGGTGCCTGCGACTGCGCAGCGCACAGCTCCACGTGCAGCCCGGCTTTTAAGCTCTCTGAGGAGCGTCACGAACTGGACAGAGGCGGGCAGGGCAGAGCGGACAGGCTGTCAGGCTCACAGCGGTGAGGGGCTGAGGAGGGGTTCACCCAGCAGGCGGACGACGTTTGTGTCGCGGAGGCGGGCGAGGGCCACGACCTCCCGCAGGAAACTGCGCCCGCCGTCGCCATCCAGCGGCCGCAAGCACCTTGCCGCTGCCAGCTCGCCCCGGAAGCTGGCCAGGAACGTCGTCCCAAAAGTGCCTCGGCCGATCTCTCCCTGCAGGCACACCTGCACCGGCAGGCCGGCTTGAGCAGCTGTGCAGGCCAGATGGGGCGCTAGGGAGGAGTTGGCACCGCGAGAGGCGCAGCCACGGGCGTCAGCTGCGGCTGATTACATCCCTGGTGGGCGCTGCAGCCATAGGGGTGAGTGCGGCGCTGCCAGGCTGCAGCAGCTGACCAGCCATACCCTGGAGTTGCAGCCTGCCGGTGCCTGTGTGGGATGGAAGGTTACCTCCAGGAAGGCTGGCTGCTGGCTCCTCTGCAGCAGCCAGCCAGCCGCCGGTCTTCCCGGCCGCCTGCAGCTGGGCCAACTTGTCGCCCGCCAGGTCCTCCTGGCTGCCCTCGCTCTCATCTGCAACGGCAGAGGCACAGTTGGCATCTCATGGGCGTCCCACAAGCTGCTGACGTGGATCCAAGGTATGAGCACAAACGCCTGATGTGCTGCAGCGCCACAGTCGGCAAGCTGCATTTCAGGGGGGGGCAACAGACAGCTGACAGGCAGCCCATTCCTCTGTCAAGCGGTTGCCCTTCAGCCCAGAGTGCCGCTAGCCTTCCAGCTGGGCCAGGAGCAGGTGGATGGCTCAAATAGCACCACAATTCATGCGCCCCGCGAGACAGGCTGCAGGGCTAGCGGCAACTCAATTGGAGGCGCGGTGGGGCTAGGGCAGTGGAGGGGGAGGGAGCACCGCTGGGCGAGGACTGGGCCGGCTCGACAGCGGCGGCGGCGCTGTCCCAGATGCTGGCAGCCAGTGACCCGCACGGATGCAGCCCGTCGGCGTCCGGTTCCTCGCCGGGCAGCAGCGGCGCCGGCTCAGTGACGCTCGCGGGCTTGCTCTGCAGCTCCTGCAGCTGCCGGCCTCTGCTTCTCAGTGCCAAGCTGTGGATGACTGCGGGTGCCGCTGGCAGCATGCCTACGCAGACAGGCTACTCAAGCTGGCTTCCACTGTGTGGCATGGCTGGCCTTCAAGAATGGAAATGGATATCAGCAGGAGAGAGCAGTGCATCGCCTGCTGGCAGGTGAAGGTCAGGAGACAGCAGTCAGCTGTCATGAATTGAGTGGCACCTGAACTGGCCAAGCCAGGTAGTTAGAATAAGTGAGGTCCAGCTGCCGTGGAAGAAGCACCTGCAGGCAGCAGACCTCTTGCTTATACCTTCTTCCTCCATCCACCGGTGATTGTGCAGGCGATGATGCCAGTAACGACAGCGGGCAGCACGGGCCTGCAGCGGCCAGCGCCCGCGGCAGTAACTCAACGGAATGCGTGCCAGCACCTCGGGAAGCTGCGCCGGCGAAGGCGTAGCCTCAGAAGAAGCTTTGAAACGCCCACGCGCCAAAAAAGCGGGATCGGCGGAGATCGAGGCCTGCTCGAGCTGGCGAACGCAGCGGCAGCTCGCACGGAAATGTGGACAGGAAAGAAGGTAGCAGCATAATGGACCTCGCCGGATGTCCATTACGAAGCCGCTGCGAGCGCAAGCGCCGCCGACCCGCCGCGCCTGCCCGCTGTTGCGGAGAGGGGTGTCCCCGTGCGGCAGCTGGCACGCTTGTTGAGGCACAGGAGCTCATATCATGTACAAGGAGGAATGAGAAAGCGCAGCGTTTCTCAAAGTCATGCGTTGCCGTGAGCCCTCGTCCAGTGGCGTCGGGGTTCCAGTTCATTGCGGGTTCCTCTCTCTCCCAGAGGCATATGCTTGGAGAGGCTTGGACAGCATCCACCGCTCTGACTCACGTCAGCAGCCTATCGGTGCTTTCGGTTTGGGTCATTACTCATGCGCATGCTGAGCAGCTTACAGCCAGTCGTCCGTGTCACAAGCAACTGTCACGCACACTCTTGCGTCAGCCGAACAACAGCGCGGCTGCCTGGTCCACGTCGCCACCCGTGGCCCGCAGCGCCTGCAGGCATTGCTCGCGGGGGAAGCCGAGCGCAGCGAGCTGCTGCACCTTTGCGTCCTCTTCTGCGCTGGCCTGCGCTGCTGGCGGCTGGGATGCGCCTGCAGCAGCCACACAAGCTTCATTCCCATGCAGCCAGCGCTCAACATTCCAGTTGTGGATTTTGCAAAGCAGAAGCTTGCCTGGCTGCTGCTGCGGCTGCTGCTGATTGGTTGCGGTGGACGGGCCAGCGGCTGGCGGTGCAGCACCAGACGTTGATGGCGGGTCAGTGGCGCCTGGGACGCCCGAAGCAGCTGCAGCAGAGGCAGCCTGCTCCGCACCTGCAAGTCAGCCACTGTCTGTCAGCAAGTTCCGGTATGTGGCAAGCTGCAAGTGTGCCCTTACGCCCCAGACTAGGCAAGTTGTGTTGGCAGCTCAAAGCATGTGACATGACGCAACTGACACACTCAGATGCAGCAAGTGATCATTCAACCAACCGCAGAGCTGCCCAAGGGGCCAGACCTGCGCGCTGGTGCCGGCGGGGAATCTCGTGCTCCGGCAGGAAGGGCAGGCTGATGGCGTCGAGCGAGCCAAAGCGCAGGCAGTTGGCGTCCAGGTCGATGCAGCATCGGTAGCGGCGCAGCATGTCGAGGCCAAAGAGGAAGTCTATGTCCAGTTGCTCGATAATGGTGATGGCCATCGGCACCAGCTGGCCGCCCACCTTGACGCTCACCTGCGGAGGCGGAGCATTTTCATGATATGGGGCAGTATTGGTCGGTCCAAAATAACTTCATTTCCCCCGGTCTTTTTCGCACCCTGGCAGCATGATCACAGGGCCAAAACTCGATGCTGGAGCGCATGCCAGCCAGCCACACCTGCCAGCAACCGAAGAAAGCCGTGCAGGCAGACTGCATTTCATAAGGGCAGGCTTGCTGGCTGCTGCGTTCCTGCCCTGTTGCAGCTGATTTGTTTTTCAAGGGCAGGGAGGCAGACCGAGTGCACGCGGCCGGCCATCTTCTGCGTGCCCACGCCCTGCACGATGCCCTGGAAGCGCTTGTCGATCAGGTGCGCGATGTTGCACCGCTCCGCACACGCCAGACTCATCACGCAGCTCTGTGCCCCGCTGTCGACGAATGCCTTGAGCGGGACATTGTTCACCTGTAGGAGGGGGAAGGTTCAGTCCCAGCTGCTTGAGAGGCGCCGCGGGGTAAGGCAGCCAAGGCAGTCAGGCACTTGCAGCCTCAGCAGCTGCACAGGCGCCTTTCCACTCCCTTGACCAAGACGAATTAGGGCAGGTAAGGAGTAACCTCCAGCTTGACGTACAGCATCACGATTTCGCCAAACACCTCGGGCGAGTGCTCCATGGCCGCCTCCATGTTGGCCTCGATGTTCTCCCGCCGGATCTGCTCCGCGATGCTCGCCTGCGCCTCGGGGCTGAACTCGTCGACTGGCGGCTGCGGCGCCGCGCCCAGCTGCGCCTGCAGCAGCCTGCAGTGCATGTAGCAGTGTGAAAGGCCATCATCTCGACAGCAATGTGCTGGCTGCAACATGGCGCATGCTGAGGGGCTCACTGGAGCAGCTGCTGCGCCACAGCAGGGTCGCCTCGCTGGATGCCCGCGCGAAGCGGCTCTGGCAGCTGCGCCATCAGCGCCGGGTTGTTCCGTATGTTCTGCAGCAGGGCCTGCGCGTCCATGCTGCCTGGCAGCCCGCCTGCGGCCGGCCCGGGGGCGGCTGCTTGCTGCTGCGGCGCTGCGGCCGCCCGTCGGAGCACCACCAGATCGTTCTCAACCACGCCAACGGCAGCCAGGGAGTCGCTGCGGGAGTGCGAGAAGGCATCATGAGCTTGTTGTCCTGGAGGCCAGCATCGTGAGCTGTTCAGGTAGGGTGGGGAGAGGTGCCTGTCGCGCAGCTGGGCGTTGTTGTGCCACAGCTGTTGCTGCGCCTGAGCCACGCCGGAGTGAAACTCGATGACCCGCTTCAGACCGGCCACCGTGGCGCCGTTCTCGACCTGCGAGGGCAGCACTGGTGCTCGGCTCATTGCCGAGGTGAAGCGAGAGCGCCCGCGTGCGAGTCCATCAAGCCAATCGCCCACCCAATCGAGCATCCAAAGCACCTGACGCGCCACTGACTCGTCCAAATAGCTGCAAGCATGCGCCACAGCCGGGTTGAAAGCGCAGATGTCGAAGCATCGAGAACTAGAGCGCGTAATACAACCACCTCGACGGTGTAGATGGCGTCGTCCTCCGTCGTGACTGTAAGGATGGTCATGGTTGCGAGCGGTGTCGATGCGTCGCAGTCCGTGACTTTGGTTGAATAAGTGCCTCGAGCTGAGCGCAAGAGGTGGAAGCATTCGTAACTCGAGCCTCAATGAGTTGTGAGTGAAGATTTCCCTTCCTTCTTCTCTCTTCTCTTCTCTCACTTTTCTTCCTCCTTCTCATTCGCTCACTCACTTTCTCAGTAGTTGCCCAATCCCCTCCCGTCTTCAAGCGGCCCCAGGCCTCAGTCGGGCGCTGGCAATGGCCGACGCTTGCGCTGCCTCCTCTGGTCTTACTGCGCTTCCCAGCAACTGGCCCCGGCCTCGGGCTGGTCACGGCCCGCCCCGGGTGTGAAGCGCTGGGAAGCAAGAATAGACGAGAGCCAGCGCGTTCAGCGGCAACCTTGTCCGCGCCCGGCTGGGGTTGAAAGCTGCCGCCGCCAACTTACTTCATACTGTAGTCTGCAGCCCTTACTTGGAAACCACAGGGCAAATCGGCTCGCTGTCAGGCCGCGGTATCGTCTGGGACTGCAATTTCAACGCTGCTGTCGCTGCGTGGCTCTCAGTTGGCTTGACTGAACAGCTGCCGGACAACTGTGCTATGCGAGGTCCTGAGCGGCCGTTCGGTGAACACCAGAGGGAAGCCAACGGAGTTACTATTGGCAGCTTCGTTGTAGTCGCAGTCCACGTTTATTCCAATGCCTTGGCTGAAGTTTGGGCCTCTTCTTGCCAGCGATGGCCTCGTGATGATCATGAATCTGGTCAGTCGGCAGCCTGGCAGCCCGCGCTGTCCATATCCACCCAACGTGTAAGAAGTGCAGCATTGCTCGCCGAGCCAGGGACAACGCATTTGTCCATACGTAGCGTACTGCGCTGATTTCCTGCAACAACCTCCTTGCCCCCGCCAACCTTTGGACATGCCAAGCAATTCCAGCGCTCCTGGTAGTCCATTCTTCATGGCTGATAATGCCTGGATCATGAGGTGGCAATTGATGGTGGTGCATAGCTGCTCCACACCGATGCAGGACTTGTCGCGGGACACAGACAGCACTACAGCTGATCCAGCTGATTCAGCAAGCCAGGGCGCCATGGCTGCCGGGTGGGGATTCGATTGATAATGATCGGCAGCCGTGCTGTCGGGTGCGGCGATAGCCAGCATGTCCCACCGATCACGGTTCGGGTTCCAATGGAAAATTGCATAATAACCGTAACACGCCGAGCGCGTGACTGACCGCCATCGAGGCCATAAGAACTCTTGAACGCACAGTCAAATACTCGACAAATATGAGGGCAGCCGCACAGCAAGAGAGCCGGCTCCTCGCGGCAAAGGTGCTGCGGCATGCATCGCTTCGGCCAGCCAACGGCACGCCTTTCCTCCCATAAACTACCGATTCTGATCGTTTGCGCACTCTCGGACGAAGAGTTAGTATCCGTTTTCGTGTGGCCGAGCAAAGGAAGATTCATGCTGACATGTAGGTCACGCATCGCGGTGTTTCCGCGCGCTGGACGGCCACAGAACTCCTCGTCGGGCGCAGCTGCCTGCCATATCGCCTTCTACGCGGCGTGAGTCCCCCCACTGACGAACTTCCTGCACTACTCCTCCTTGAGTTTGGCTCTCGCCCCTGCTGCGGGCTCCAGCAAACAGCCGAGCCGGGGCAAGCCACACTCCCGAGAAATCGCCGTCACTGCAGGAGCCGGAGCCAGGGGCGCAGTCCAGACCCAGGCGGCGGCCGCCGCCGCCACGCAGCTGGCGCCTGTCACCGAGGAGGTGGTCATCCCAGGCGGCAAGGGCAAGGCGACGCGCCTCAAGAAGGGCGACGTCATCAAGATCGTAAACCTGCACGGCACGCAGGCGCGCTGCCTGACCCTTTGGCGCGTCACCGGGCGGCTGTGAGGGCCAGGTGCGTAAGCTTAGGCGGCTGTCGCAGGTGGTCGACTTTTGGGCGTTCTCAGAGGCCAGCTGGGGCCGGGAGGTCATGAGCATGCACCACACCCGCAACGCGCTGCGCCGGACGACGCCGCGGGTGTGCTTCTTTCCCTTTTTGGGCAAGGCCTCTTGTACTCTCTAGGAGATGCCAGAGGGCGCTGAGCCAGCCAACGGCTCTGCAGGCCGGTGACACGCTCTTCACCGCCTCCATGGCACCCATCATGTCATTCCTGGAGGATTCGGGCCCGGGTGTGCATGATACGACCGCTGCCGCCTGCAGGTGCCTCTGCACTCCCCCCTCCCTGCCCTGCCGCCTGACAGTTTCCACATGGCGCTGAGACCTGCCCTATTCACTGCAGCTACGGCCTCTACGTGCTGCAGATTGGCGAGGTGAGCCTCCTGCAGCCGGCAGGGCAGCGGTCTAGCAGCAGCAGAGCAAGGCAGCTGCTGAGTCATGGCAAGTCGCACGCGCAGGAAGCCGCCAAGGAGCACGACAGCTGCACCAACAACCTGTTCAATGCGCTGGCGGAGCTGGGCCTGCAGCTGGCCGAGGACCCCAGGAACGACTACTACACCCCGGCGCCCTTCAACCTCTGGTCCGCCCCCTACCGTTAGGCCAGCAGAAGAGGCCCAGACATCTTCTTCAAGGCGTGTCAGCAAGCCCGCGGAATGGCCGCTCGCAGGATGAACGTGTCTGATGAGCCAGACGCCAGCGGCTACAACTGGGTGATGCCGCCCAAGGTGCTGCCTCTCCAACTGGGGCAAGGAAGCTTGCCTGACTTGCACCTGAGCTGGTCGAAGTGGGGCCTGCGGCAATGCGCAGGAGCAAAAGGCGGGCGACTACTGCACGTTCAGGGCGGAGCAGGACGTTGTGGTCGCGCTGTCGGCCTGCCCCTGGGACCTGGGCGAGATGAACGGCGCAGGCGGCAAACCGCAGGACGTCAGCTTCCAGGTCTTCCGGGCAGCGGCTTGAGAGACCACAAAGAAGCTGCTAACATTTGTGCCCTTTCTTGATTGCCTCGTGTTGAGACAAAGGCTGGCCTTGCAATGTGATAACTCGAGTAGGCAGCCGTGCCTAGCCGAGCAAGCTTTTTGCGACTTGATGTTGCGGCTGGCTTACAGGCTGCCCACTTTTGTGTTGTTGCCCAAGCAGCGTACCTTCTGTACAGCCAGCAGCCTTAAGAAATCTCCCGGGCTGCCACTCTCGCCGCTAGCTCGTGTGATCGCCACTCTTGCTGCGTGGATTGGTCCCGATCTGTATATGGACACATAGAGCTGGCAAAGGTGCCTCATTAAATGGTCAAAGAGCCCAGATCGCCTTCCGCATTCCTGGTGCCGATAGCCAAACGGATTGCACATGGGGGGGCCGCCTCCTCCGTTTGCGCGCGCCTCCGTCCGTTCCGCACCATTCTGAATCGCGCTGCGCCTGTCTCCAGCATGCCGGGCAACGCGCGCCCGATGGCGCTCGAGCGCCCCGGCACCCCGCTACGCGCGGCCGGCGGGCATCTCAGCCCCCGCTCCGGCCCCTGGCGCCGGGCGGTGTGCAGCCCGGCCCGCGCCCAGGCCGGGCAGCAGACGGTCGCGACCGAGCAGCGCCAGGCGGAGCGGAAGGCGGAGGCGCGGTCGCCCGAGCCGAGCCGGCGCTACGAGAGCAACATCGTACCTGCGCCATCTCGCGAGCAGGAGCCCGAGGGGCCTGCACCCGCGCCGGCGGGCGGCGATCTGGTGAATCTCCCCTCCGCCGCCATCTGCGCTCGCCCGGCCGACACTCGCGCCGCCGGGCCGCCTGCCTTTTCGGCCGCAATTGGTCGCGGGCCAGCCGGCGCGCACCGGCCGCCTGCGATTGCGCGGAACGGCACACTTCCCTTTAACGCGATCAAAGACCCGCTTCACAGCACAGCAGGCTCGCCCGGGCGCGGTTGGCCTGGCGACTGTGCATGCCGGACGCCTTGCCCTAGTCGTGCTTGTGTGCTGTCATGGCTCGCCACGGCCGCTTCAGCGGCCCTTTCGCGAGAGGAACTCGCTATCGAGATCCGCCTGCTTACAAGTGGCGGCGGCTGACTCCGCTCGCGCTCGCTCCTGCAGCTGGCCCCGGTCAAGCGCTTCTGGGCAGGCTACCAGCGCCGCGTGGAGACCGACCCGGTCCCGACCAAAGCCATCACCTCCTTCCTCGGCTTTGTGATCGGCGACGTGCTCGCGCAGCGCATCGAGGGCAACGCCTTTAACGCCCTCAGGTGCCTACTGCTCCCCTCGACCCTCCAGAAGCTGTGATCTTGCCTGTGCCGCGACCAAATGGGCCTCCTGGCTTCCGCAGGACGCTGCGCCTGGGCGCATACGGCCTGGTGCTGGACGGCCCGGTGGGGCACGCCTGGTACAAGCTGCTCGACCGCACCGTGGAGCCGGATGCTCCGAGGAGCACCAAGGCGGTCCTCCTCAAGACGGCAGCGGACCAGCTCATCTGGGCCCCAGTGATGACTTGCGTCTTTTTCGCGGTGCTCAAGAGCCTGGAGGGCCACCCGGAGCTCATCATGCCGACCATCCAGGTGCCCGCCCCACTACTGCCCGGCTGCCTTTCACGTCGTTGCTTGGGCCATGCAGCCAGTCACGGCCATGCTGAATGCCTGGTGCACCAGGGACTTTCTCCTCAAAGGACCAGGAAACACTGAGCTCTGCTGCATTCATTGCCAGCCTGCTCCTGCTTTCCGACTCGCGCCGATGCTCACTGTGGCCTCTGACACAGCCCTGGCGCCTGTGAGCAGGACAAGCTGGTGAAGACCGTCATAGCCAACTATGTGATTTGGCCGGCTGCCCACTTCGTGAACTTCAGGCACCGTCCCTCCCTGCATCATGCCTGAGCTGGCCGACGGGCCCCGTGCGCCTCCTGATGGCTTTTTGCGCCTCGCACTTGCCTGCCGTCCGTCTGCTGGACTCCCCAAGAGATTCAGTCGCAGCAAACACTGCAGCTTTCCAGCTGCTGCGCCTGCCTGCTCTGCTGCACAGCTCACCCCCCGTGCACGCTCGACAGCTGGCCGCCCAGCGCTGCATGGCTGTGGCTAGCTCGCCTTGCGCACGACAGCATGTGACACGCAAGACCGCAGCCTGCTGTGCTGATATGGCTGCCTCTGCCCTGCCCGCAGGTTTGTGCCCACGGAGCACCGCATCCTGTACAACAACATCGTCTCGGTGCGCCCCAGCCATCCGTTCCCTCCCCGCCAAGCTGGGGGGTGTCGCGCGTCGGCCAGATGCTCGGCTGCTCCGCCTGCCCCCAAGCTGCCTGCTGGTCCCACGCAGCAAGCAGGTCATGGCATGGACTGAAAATATGAATCGTGGCTCATTACGTTCTGTGACAGCAACGATACTCAGCTGCGGCTTCCCGCCCGAAGCCAACACATGCGGAATGCGGCGCAGGTGGCCTGGACGGCTTACCTGAGCACGCTGAGCCACGTGCCGGTCGTGGACGTCGACGACCTGTCCAGCCAGCTGGCGCAGGGCCAGAGCCAGCTGTTCGAGGCGCTGCCGCGCGGCATGCAGGCCGGCGTGCAGGACACGATGCGGGCGGTGGACACGCTGCTGCCGCGCGGGCAGCACTTTGGCCTGGACCTGACGATCCCCAAGCAGATCGAGATCCGGCCGCCGCGCGCCTTCCCCGGCCACCTCGGCCTCAGCCACCTGGCCGCGCTGCTGGGCCGCCCGGCGCCGTGAAGCCCCGCTGCCAGGGGAGCATGGCCCCTCCAGGGCGCCCGCTGCTGCTAGAGTGCCGGACCCTGGGGTAAGCTGCTGCCGCTGAGCGCGCAGCACAGAATACGCTGCCCAATTCGATGGGTTTGTCTGCTGCCAGCCGCTGCGGGCAGGCGGCCGGCGCTACGGGCAACAGAATGCTGGTAGACAGTTGTGAGAGCGAGCTGACGCGGTGCATGGTAGCTACAGGCTAGCAAGGTGGAGCTTTCATTCTCCTGGCTTTTTTGCCATCGAGCTTGCGATTCTGCGATGCTCCGCCGGGCCAGGCCCACGCTGTACCCCCCTCCCCCTCCCAGTCATCTGGTCCTGTCCCTTTCCCGTCCTACACTGC
>BHFV01001026.1:0-11316 GCA_003568905.1 Trebouxiophyceae sp. KSI-1
GGGGGGGGGCGGGGGGGGGGGGGGGGGGGCGCACCCAGAACTTTGGGCGCCGGCTGCGCCATCGACACGGGCGTGCTGATGGCGGCGCGGACGCCCTCCACAAAGCGACTGAGCCCCTCCTGCTGCTCAGCGCTCGGCAGCGGCAGCTCGAACGTGAGCGCGCCGTCCTGCTCGAGCGCCTGCGATCAGACGATTTAGGGCTTAGGGTTTAGGGGCCGGGACGTCGCCTCGGCAGGCGAGAGCGGCGGGTCGTGCCGGCCACTGTGACTCATCCACGCGAGATGCGCATGGAGAGTTTAGGGTTCAGGGTTTACGGGCAGTGCCACCGGCGCCTGCGGGAGCGGCGGGCTGCAGCAGGCGATTTGAATGCGGAGGGAGGATAGGGTTTCAGGCCGTCGGGTCGAGGGTTTGCCTGGACGGGGATCGGGATCTCCAGCTTCAGCGGCCCCTCGTACCGCAGATTCTCGACGCCCGCCGAGAAGCTGCGCGCGTCCGCGGCCGCCACCAGCGTCCCGCCCGCCTCCTTGAACTTGCCCTGCAGCCGCGGCCGCCGCTCGATGCCATGAAAACCCTAATTAGGTTTTCGGAGAAAATCGTAGCTCGGCGTCGGCGGACACGCGCCGAGGTCGAAATTAGGGTTCAGAAACCCTCTCACGAAAACCTAACGCGCGCAGAGGGTTTCTTTGGGAGGCGCGCCTTGAACGCGCGCAGCTTGCCGACCCACCAGGCGTGGAAGGCCTCGAGCGCCTCCAGCTGCACTTCCAGCGGCTGATAGCCGGCCGGCGCGCTGGCCTCCGGGTCGGCTGAATCCAGGTCCAGATGCGCGCCCCGCGCGTGCGCCTCGCGGGCCGAACGGGCGAAATAGTCGCGCGCCGCGTCCAGGGCCGCGTCGACGTTCAGAGCCGCCTCCAGGCGCGTGACCTGCAGCCTGGCCAGATTCGGGGGGCGCAGTTTAGGGTCCAGAAGGGCTCGGCCGGGCCGCGGCACAAGAGGACGCTGTGTAGGTTCCAGCAGGGTTTGGCAACGCCACGGTTCGGCGTCCGAGGGGCGGCGCGTCCCGCGTGCTCCTGCTGCAGCGTCGTCGAGGGTTTCTCGAGGGTTCACGCTCCGAACTGCCCGAAGCGGGTATCCTGAAACTGGCTACCCACCGACCCCCCCCCCGCCCCCTCTTCACAGAGCAGCCCGCGCGTCAGCCCTAGACCGCCCACCTCGCGCGCACGGGCTTGGCTGCCAGCTGCGCGACGGTGCCGTCCATGAGCTTCAGGAAATCTGGCGCCTCGGCCGCGCCGAGCACCTTGGCGGCCATGCGGGCCGCCGCGCTCCAGACGGCGCCCAGCTGCTCCCACGCGCGCTGCTGGCTGCTGAAGACCGAGTGGTACGCCTGCGGGCGGCGACGGAAGCGGCTGTAACTCCTGCAGGCCGTAACTCCTGCCGGAAAACCCAGGCTGCACTCTCTACCGGAGCGTTCGGCCGGCTGCATTGGCGACTTCTGGCTCGTTTCGAGAAGCGGGGCGTTGGAAGGGTTTTGTAGGGTCAGAAAAACCTGAAGGGCGCCGAGCGTGCAGGGGCGTGGCGGGTCGAGGAGCGCGAGGCGGCCGCCGAAGAGCTCCGCGATGACGGAGGCCTGTGCGGGCGAGAGGCCTGCGGGGCACGACGGCGTGGAGTTACAGGGCTTGCAGGAGTTACAGCCACGGGAACTACTGCAGCCGGCAGATCAGCCAGGCGGCTGCGCCGGGCCTCGTCTCAGGGCGGAGGATGGCCTGCAATGACTAATGGCATATGACTAATGATACGCTGCCAGAACGGATGAGCCGCAGGAGCCTTTGAGGTGCTAGGGAGCGGCAGCGCTTGCAGGCGGCACAGGCAGGCCGCAGTGGCTTCGGGGTTTTGACTGCCGAGGTGTTCAAGTGTGGGGTTTTTGGAGGGTTTTGGGGGGCGTACGCAGCATGGACCTCGCCTCCTGCGCGGCCGCGTGGTGCGCCGCGTCCCGCCGAGCCTCGGACGCCTTTGTGCTGCTGCCGGTGTTTTGAAACGCCAGGTTGGCGTCCAGCGCGCTGAGCGGCGGCCCCACCACGCTGATGTCGCCTGCACAGCCCAGGGATCAGGGTGCGGGCGCCGCTTTAGGGTTTTCCGACCGTCCATCCGTCAAAGACCCTCCTGACCCCTACATCCCCGGCCCCGCCCGGCGCGGCGGCGACCGTTCGACCACCCTTAAGTGGCCTCATTGGGTTCGCGCGTGGCGGCAATAACCCTAGCAAGCCCTAGATTCGAGGGTGGGGGGCGCACCGGCGACGTGCACGCCACGGCGTGCTTCAGCCAGATAGCGGCCCAGCTCGGGCGGCAGCAGCGCTTGCACCTTGCGCTGCAGCACGCGGGGCAGCACCATCGACAGCACCAGCTTGAGCAGCGTGCGCGGCAGCGGCACCGTGTTGCCGCGGACCTCGCGCGCCAGGCTGGCGATCTCGAACACCGGCCGCCCGGCCGCGCGCCAGCCTGTCACCCTGCGGGGTCCGGAGAAACCCTCGTCTTAGGGTTCGGCGGGGCGGCGGAGTGGGGGAGCCGATTCGCCGGAGAGCTCGGCTGGCCGCCGCGGCATCGGCTCCCGGCGGGCGACTAAAACAGCTGGGAATTAGGGTTTAGAGGGTCAAGGATCGCCTGGCGGCTGCAGGCGTCCCAGGACAGGCCGAGCTGAAGCCACGACGCCCCGAAAGGGTAGGGTTTGGAAATTCAGGGTTCGAGGTGCAGGGTTCGGAGGGGAAGGGGGGGGGCTCACGCGTCCCACTGCCAGGAGAGGCTGAGCTGGAAGTCCATCTCCAGGCTGAGCTCCTGCAGCGCCATGTTGGGCACCTTGGAGCCGCGCTCTCCGACGACCGCCACCTCAGCGCAGCGCAGCGCCACCAGCATGCCCTGCCGCGCCGCGCTGCTGCTGGCAGCGTCCCCGCCGCCGCCGCCGCCGGAGCGGCTGCTGAGCGCGTCGACCGCGTCCGAAGCTGCGGGGCAGGCCGCCGCGGGCAGCTCCTCAGACGCGTCGTCGTTTTAGGGCTTTTTAGGGTCTATGGGCGGAGGAGATAGGGGATTTTTAGGGTCGATGGGTGGTAGAGTGGAGACCGGGGAGGAGACATTGACAATCTTTTTAGGGTCTATGGGCGGAGGAGGTCGGCGGTTTTAGGGTCTATGGGTAGCGTGGAGGCCGGGGAAGAGACCCTGACTAGAGGTCAGGGCGGTGGTCCCGACTGAGACGGCAGCAGCGCCTCTCATGAGCGGGCGGCACAGAGCAGGCGAGAGGGGAAGGCTGCGGCAGAGTGGCAGGAGAGGGAGCCGCGTGGCGGCTACGGGCCGCCAGCCCTAGGCTGAACCCTATACCCTACCAGCAGCCCTGCCAGGGTAATCGCACCGGCAGAGTCCAGCTGCCAGTCGTCGCCGCCCGTGTCCGCGACCGCCTCGGCCAGATCCTGCCGTCGCGCGGAAGCTGTCAGTGACACATGCTTTCGAATCGATGACTAATCGAGCGATGACTGATCGATCGATGCCACCGGCTGACCGGAGCGCACATCCATGGCTCCCAGCAGCCGCCAGGCAAGCAGCAGCCGGGCACCGGTGAACAGCCTGTCTTTCCGGCGGACGGGACGAAAGGGGGCCATTCAACCCAAACTTGCCTACACGAGCCCCCCCCCCCTCAAACAACACCAAAAAAGTGTGGTGTATAGGCTGGCTGCTGAGGATAGACCCTAAAATGGCCTGGCTGCGCGCTCCGCCCGGGAAACAGCCGGTCTCTGTGAGAGCGGCCGGGGTTTCCGCCGCGGGTGCTCCGAGACAGCCTGTCATTCCGGATTTCGCCGACAGCCTGGATTTACTCGGGGCAGCGATGCGCGCATGCCGGCGGGCCCTGGGAGGGGCAGCCTGTCTTGCTGAACCGTTCATCCTCCCAAACAGTCCGTCTTTCTGCGCTTGCAGATACAGGCTGCCGTGTGTGACAGCCTGGCTTTGGGGGGAGGTGTGCGCACTTTATTTATCTATCTACCCAAACAGCCTGTCTTTCTGTGCTTTTCAAAACAGCCTGTCATGTCTGACAGCCTGGCTTTGGAGGGGCAGGGTTTTGGAGAGACAGGGTATGCTTTCAAGTCCTGGGCCGTGCCGGTGGGTCCGCCGACACTGGGAGGGACAGCCTGTCTTTCCCAAACAGCCTGTCTTTCTGCGCCTACCGAAACAGGCTGCCGTGCCTGACAGCCTCGCTGTTAGGGAGGGGGGTGTGCGCACGTCCTGGGCCGTGCCGGTGGGGCCGAGGCCGGCGTAGGCAGAGACGCCCGCCGCGGCCGCCGCCGCCTCCTCCGCGTCAGATCGAGAGTGCCCCAGCTGGCGCCCCACGCGGCCCACCGCCGACAGCCCACGGCCGGCCGAAGCGCGCGCCTTCCCCAGCCGCGAGGCGATGCCGTGCCGCAGGCCGCCTCCGCCTGCATTTTAGGGTTTTGGAGGGTTCAGGGCGTAGGGTTCGGGGCGGAAGGGGGCGCTGTTCAGGGTCTCGGGGGTCTAGGGGCGAGAGGGGAGGCGGGCTCCGCTCAGCGCTTCGGCGGCGCCGGGAATGGGGAGAGGGCGGGATTTTAGGGTTTAAGGGCGTCTGGTCGAACGCATCGTCTGCAGTACGCAGCGCGGCATCCAGGGAGCCTCCTGCCGGGCGGGGCGTCCGGAAAGAAAAGTTTTGGAAAAGAGCCTTTGGCAGCTGCCGGCAACAAGGCAACCTCCCCCACTGCCCAGTGAGCGGCAGGCAGACAGCAGGGGGCGCCTGCGATCAGGCGGGATGGGGCCGCACTCTGCTGGCTGCTGGCCGAGGGCGAGGGGGGAGCGCCGTCCGGCCGAGCCTTTTCGGACGCCCAGCTCTTGGCGTGGTTTAGCCCCCGCCGCACGCCCTGCAGACCCTATAGGGTCGGCAGCGCCAGGCTGGCGTCGGCGCGCCGCCCGAAACCAGCCAGGCTGGCATGGTGCCAGGAGCGGCCCTGGATGTTTCCCCGACTTGCTGAGATCGGCGGGGGCTGGCGAGGGGGTTTGGCCGAGCAGGCAAGTGGCGATGAGCGGACGTTTAGGGTTTAAGCGGACCGCATGCAGCAGCGCCCCTTGGCAGCTGGCGGCGGCACGACAGCGGCAGCAGCCGCCGTGGCAGACTTCCCGAATGAAACCCTGATAGGGTCTCGCCTGCGTGTACTTCTCCTTGGCGGCGATCTTGTTGACGAACTTCATCGCCAGTCGCTTTCCCCGGCTGCTGCCGAGATCTTCCGGCCGCGCGCCGGCAGCCTCCTCCGCGGCCGGCTCGGCCGGCGCCGACTCGGCGCTCGGCTCGCGCTTGAGCTCCGAGCCGACGGCGGTGGCCAGCTTCAGGCTCTCGCTCACCGGCCGGGTGCCCAGGCTGTTGCGAGCCCTGCAGCGGCCGAGCAGCTGTGGCCTTGCTCGCTTGCTTCCAGACCGCCGGTCCGCAATTTTGGGTTTAGGGGTTTACACCCTAAAACCCTAAGATCCTGACAGCGGCCCGCTCGCGGCTCCTCTCTGCCCTGCCTTCAGCTGCCACCCGCCCGCCCCGGCCCTCCGCTGCCTCGCCGCCGAGCGCCCCCGCCAGCCGCCAGCCTGTCGCCGCAGCAGCCCGCTCACGCCGCCTTTTGGCCAAGAACCAGGCAGCTTTGCGCCCTGAACCCTGCTTTTGAACCCTACTCCTAGACCCTGAGGGTTTTAAGGGCCGCACCGCTGCGGGGGCGTCGCCTGCGGCATGCCAATCTGGACGGTCACCTGACCCTGTTTAGGGTTATCCGAAACCCTCAATGGACCCTTTTCCTAGACCCTGAGGGGTTTCAAGGGCCGCACCGCTGCGCGGGCGTCGCCTGCGGCATGCCAATCTGCACCGTCAGCCGCGCGCCCTTGTTGCCCTTGCGGTCCACGAGGCCGGTCTCGGCCTTCAGGGCCCAGGCGCCGGAGACCTCCGACACGATGATGTCCTTCCCGCCGAAATACACGCCGCTGGAGCCGAGCGCGAAGCTGCAGGGGCGGGCGGATGACAGGGTTTCTTAGGTTTGGGATTGGGCGAACGGCCAGCGTTGCCATGGAGCGTCCGCTGTGGCAAGGTCGGCTGTAGGGTTTGGAGAAAGGGCTGCACTTGCAGCATGCGCAGGGCACCCTCCCTGACCCTAAATCCTGAAACTGGGCCCGGGGATGCCACATGCATGAGCGAGCCGCAGACACAGCCGAGCCTGATAAACCCTTCGAAACCTTACTGAAACCCCCGCATGCGACAACAGAGGCGCCAGGGCGGCGGAGGGGGCGCACGTGTAGCCCTTGCAGGCCGGGAAGAAGATCTGCTGCTTCAGCCGGTCGATGCGCGCCTCCGCCTGCAGCAGCTTCTCCTGCGCCCTCGCCAGCGCGAGCTCCCCGCTCGCTTCGGCCGCCTGCCGCTCAGCCGCCGCGCGCGCCAGCCGCTGCCGCCCCATCAGCTCCCCCTCTATCAGCGCCAGCTCCTCGCGCTGCATGCGCCGCGTGTCCTGCCGGCGCCCGATTTTAGGGTTTCAGGGGGTAGGGTTTTGGGTGCGGGCGGCCACGCTCGCACGAAAGGCGGCAGCATCTCTGGACACCGATTCCAGACCGATCAGCGCCGCTTTTGGAGGCAGCGGCGCGCGGCTGAAAGACAGCCTGGCATTTGCATGTCCCACGGATGAAAACCCTAATTGAACCCTTTTAAACGCTGGAAGGGCGCCCTGCGCGCCTGCAGGATGACCAGGTTGGTCTCCCAGATGTCCTGCTCGTCGCGGTTCTTCATGCCGGCCAGCTCCCGCTTGGCCTGCTCTATGCGGGCCTCGATGGCTGCCAGCGCCTCCTGCACGTGCGCCGCCTCCTGCTGCAGCTGCTCCTCGGACAACGGCTTGCCGTCGGCGCCGGTGCGGCCCTTGATGGCGTTGAAGCCTGGCGGTACGGGCAGGCCCCGGCTTGGAAAAGGGGGGAAGCATGCAATGGCTGACATGCCCTCCAGCCTGGCTTGAGAAGACGCGCTTGGTCTGCTGAAGCCAGGCTGACTTGCATTTTGCCGAGCCTCGGGGGCGGGGAGCACGGGCTGCGCCCCGGCGAGAAGGACGCATGGCAAGGGAAAGCACGGTGTGCATGCGGAAGTGCGACGATTGGGGGAGCGTGTGGGCTGACGCATGCTTGGGCTGGCACAGTGAGCTGCCGGAACGCTGCTGCGGCTCGGGCGGGGAGAGGCACCCGTGCTGGCGCCGGAGGAGCCGACGGGGCCGGCGGCGGAGGCACCCTTGGCGACGGTGGTCTGCAGGCGCGCCACCTCCGCCTTGAGCTCCTGGCGGCCGGCGTTGAGCGCCGCCAGCAGCTGCTTCAGGCGCGGCTTGTCGGCCTCGAACTCGGCCACCGCCTCCGCCTTGGCCTGGAAGACGCTGCGCTGCAGCTCCGCCACCTGCAGCCGCGGGCGGGGGCTGGCCGCACCGCTGGGTGGGAGAGGCGTGCCTCGCCGAGCGGCAAAGCTGGAACGGCGTAGGTGCAGGGTGCCTTCCGGCACGAGCTGTCGGAAGGCCGGGGCCCGGTCCGGCCACCTCTGGCGGCGCAAGCCCGCAAGACCGCTCGAGATCATTGCGTCGCATAGTTTCGAACGCGCTAGAACCGGATGTGCTCCTGCAGAGCGGAGCATCAGCGAGCGACTCCCTCCCCCGACCGAGCAGGCGCGTGTGCGGCACCTGCTCCTTGAGCGTCTGCACGACTTCATCGGCCTCATTAAGATTCATCGTGACGGCGCAGCAGACTGCTCAGGAAAGCCGGGTGTAGTTGATCTTAGGTTGAGTGCATGGCAGGTCGTCTGGCCGGGCTTGCAGCAGCGCCGATCGCAGAAGCCGGAACCGGGTGCGGTCCGGTGAGAGCACTGCCCTGCCGGTGACTGGCTGCCTGTTGGTGCCATTTCAGACCCTCCGGAGGGCAGCCGGCAACACTGACTAATGACTGTTCTATTCTCCCCTCCACACGTCTCTGGCACAATCTGAACAGCGCCGCTTGCCGTGCAGCGTGCTCTGTGGTAAGAGCAGATATTTGCAGATGTCTTCCGACACTGTTACACGGCCGCCGCTCAATCAGCGATGGTCACCTCCACCTCGACGCCGGGCTCGATGCTGCAAGCCAGGCACACAGTTTTGTTCAGGGATTGCCCCTTTATGAAGCTGTGAATCTGCGCTGACAGCTCCAACAATTTAGGGCAGCAAATGAAGGCGCGCACTTGATGGAGGTGATCTGCTTCACGACGTCCTGAGGCGAGTGCAGGTCGATCAGGCGCTTGTGGATCCTGCGGCCAATAGTCACAGCGGCTCCTCGGCACCTTGGGTTTACCTGCAGCAAGCAGCAGCAGCAGTCCTCCAGCAAGCGTCTTGGAACTCCCGCAGAAGTAGAAAACGCACCGCATCTCGAAGCGGTCCCAGGTGTTGGTGCCCTCGCCGCACGGCGACTTGCGCGTCGTGATCTTGAGCACCTTGGTCGGCAGGCGCACGGGGCCCTTGACCCGCAGCCGCTTCTCCTTGGCGCCCTGGAGCAGGACCTCGCAGACTGCGTGCCCAGGACAGGATGGCCGTTAGTCTCCGACAAACCGGTGCGGATTGAACGAGAAAAGCGACAGGTCTGCATCGGGCCAGCGGGAACGCACCCTTCTCCAGGTTCTTCACGTTGCGGGAGGTGAGAGTGATGCGGATGCGGTGGCTGGTGACGTTGGCGTCCTCCTCGACGCCCGCCTTCTGCAGGGCGGACGGCTTGAAGGGAGCGGGCGCGGGCGTCGTCATCTGCAGGACAAACACGCAGCGGCTCAGCAGGGGTGCTTGCCGCCGCCGGGCGCCTTCGCTGTGCGTCTTTCGCCGGGCTTTGGCCGTCGTGCGAGAAAAGCGTTGGCAGGTATCGGAAATTGCAGCCGGGATGCAGGTGCACAGAGCCCGGCTCGGAAAACGGATGGCTCGACCTTGGGTGTGATCGCGGGCACGCCGCCAAGAGGGCGCACCTTGAGGTCGGCCACCCCGAGTCAGCGTCTGCGTCCAGACCTGTCACTGAGGGCTCCGTCTGTCCGGGCCTCGGGCGGCCGCCAAGCAACCTCGGCCAGGTTGGCGGGCCAGGTTTGGCGTTTTGCGGGTTTTGGCGGACAGCCAAAACGTGTGATCGCTGACAGCCTCCGCCGCACAACTCTTCTACGCCTTTTACCAGTGTTCTTAGCTCGGCATGGACGAAATACGAGACGTACGCTGGCCTACTCAGCTTCAAATTTAAGTTTCCCACCTCACTGCAATCCTGACCCACATTGACCCGACCCTGCAGCACTGCGCCACGGACCTGGTGGACCAAGGCGTGCTGTCCAGCCTCAGGGTACGCTGCTGCACGTTGAAATCCCCTACATCAGCTCCAGCCTCAAGGTACGATGTTGCACGTTGAAATCCCCTGCACCAGGCACGACCCCTGCACTCAGGCTGGCAGCGCTGCACTGCAGGCCCAGCTGCGAGCGGCCACCCTGTCGGCGTTGCGCAGCGAGGAGGGCGGACAGGGCCGCTGGAACCCGCAGGCCGACTGGCTGCTGGCGACCGAGGAGGGCGTGAGCGTTCTGGCACTGGTCCGGGAACTGCTGGAGTGGGCGGGGCTGCACAGCACCGTGCAGGTTTTCGACGCAGAAGTCGGCCACGACGAGCCCTTCGGCACCCGTGAGGAGCTCAGCGAGCAGCTGGTGGCCTGCCAACCGCACGCGCTCCCCGCACTGCACGAGCCTCCAGGCATCTGAACTGACCACATCACGCTCTTGGCAGTCGCTGGGCGGTGGCGCGGAGCAGCCGCTGCTGCTGTCCGTCCTGCAGTCCTATCTGCAGCACCAGGGCGCCTCCGCAGCAGCAGCCGGCCAGGCGGCGAGGTGGGTGGCCGCTGCCAGAACTGGCAACCTCGTTGCACGCCAGCCGTCTCAATCGCCACTGATGGGTCTAAAGTGCAAGGTCTCTGGGGAAAACTATTGTTCCTCCCTTTTTCCGCTTTCTCCGGGAGAATTGCACGCATTTTTCCTCATACAAAATGGGCCATCCGAGCCGGGAGAAACGTTGTACACCTGATTTTCCCCCTCTCCGGGAAAAACTTTTGCCTTTTACGTGCATCACTGTCAACCGCCCGGCCGCGCAGGCAAGCCGGCGGCAGGGCAGCTGAGGAGAGCAGCCGCTTCATCAAGGCGGTGCGCCCGCCGGGAGAGGGCGGCTCTCTGAGGGCCCTGGCGGCGGCGCTCGGCCCGGCGGAGGCCACGTCGCCGACGCTGCGGCAAGCCCTGCCACCTTGGTTATGGGCCAGCAGGTTAGGCGTGGTGCTGACGGAGGGTGGTGGCATGCAGGAGCCCCACGCGGCGGGCAGGAGAGGCCGGCGAGGCCAGCCCGGCTCGCAAGTCGGTGGAAGAGCTCACGCAGCAGCTGCTGTCGCAGGTGGGCCGGCTGCGACTGTTGCTGCTGCTGCTGCGACTGCGGCCAGATTCTCGGACTGAAAGGAGGGCGTTGGCGAGCTGCAGGGGCTGCGGTTCGGGCAGGCGCCAAGTGGCAGTCCGGTGTGGGGCGCCAAAGCTGAGTGAGTGATGATTGGGTGATGATTGATGATGTTGAGGTGAATGGAGGAGGAGGAGGAGGATTACACCGCCACCCCCAGGGCATAGACCGCGTCCGGTTTTCGGAGAGGCTCCCAGCACTTGTGCGAATTCGTGCGAGTTGCGAGTGCTGCGCGCTGAGCCACCCGCAAAGGAGACAGACAGGCGCTGCCGGCCGTGCAGGCGTGGCTGTGCCGCGCTGTTTGGGCAGCTCGCGTCTCCGCGCATCTCCAGGCGATTGAATGCACCATTGGGCATTCAATCTCAACTTCCAGCCGCTGGCGACTGCAAGGCACCTCTGCTGTGCCTATGCTGGTGCATTAGTGAGCACGTTTCACTCACGGCCGGTTTGGAGTAGCCTTCTGTGCCAGTACGCCCATGCTAAGTGCTAGCTGAGCGACACGGTTTAGACTCGGCCGATATCATGCTCTAAGAGAAACCTATTGTATATGTACCGTTTACGGTACCGCTGGCAATCGACGGGACCTCCGTTTGGCGGATGAAAGTCAGGTGTGAGCCGAATATGCGCAGAGACGCGAGCTGAAAGTCGGAGGAGCACGGCACAGCCTGCTGCCTGCGGACTCGGCAGCCAGGGGCTGCTCAGCGCGAGCTCCTCAAGCGTGTGACATGTTCCCAGCACCCAGCACTCGCACGAATTCGCACAAGTGCTGGGAGCCGTCTCCGAAAACCGGACGCGGTCTATGCCCTGG
>BHFV01001027.1:0-11301 GCA_003568905.1 Trebouxiophyceae sp. KSI-1
GTGTAATCCTCCTCCTCCTCCTCGAGGGCGGGAAAGGCAGCCACAGCAGCAGCAGCGTAGCGCCGCCGGCAGCAGTCATGGAGGAGCACATACAGTAAGCAGCCCTTCCATAAAATATAATAAGCGAGCTCATCATTTTCCCTTGCCCTTGCCAGTCGCCCGCTTCTTGGTGCCCTCCTCTTTGCTGGCGGCCGCTTTTCGCTTGGTCCCTCCTGCAGCAGAGGCCAAGCTTCAGCACGCCAGCTGGAATCAGATACGCGTGCGCAGCACGACTCGCAGCAGGCAAGGCGAACCGGAGGCCGCCTTTGCCTTGCCCTTGGCGCCTGCAGCGCAAGGGGTGCCGCTGTGTCAATCCGGTGCAAGGAACGCCGCGAGGCAGGCAGACAGCGGAAAGCTTTGGAGCTCACCACCGGCCGCAGGCTCGCCCGCATCGGCGTCGCCCTTGCTGGGCTCCGACTCGACCTCCGGATGGAACGCCGCCAGCTTGGCCACCGCCTCGCTGTCGGGGTCCACCAGGAACAGCGTGTGCCCCACGCCGGCCGCCACCCGGTGCGCGCGCACGCCCTCCAGCGCCATGCACTTGTCCGGCGCGGCGCTCGACTTCTTGCCGTGCGCGCCGTAGCCGAGCTCGCCGTGCTGCGCCGAGCCCCTGCGCGCGCGGCGCCGCTCGCGTGGGCCGTGGGCTGCGGCAGGGTAAGCCCGGCGGGGCGGGAGGGCGGGAGGGCGCGCCAGGTGATCACGGACTCGCCGTCCTCGCTGTGCGCGGCGCACACAAACGTGGCCGGCCCGCAGGCCATGTGGCGGATGGTCCAGCCGCTCAGCTCCTGGTACGCCTTGGGGTACATGACGCTGTCGCCGGCCGCCTTGAGCTTGCCCCAAGCGCACAGCTGGCCGCCGACCATGCAGGCAAAGGAGGAGGTGGCGCCGCACGCGGCCTGCGTGGCAGGCAGGGCAGGTGGGGGCCGTCAGCAGCAGGGCGCAGCCGCGCGGGCCGCGTGCGGGGCGGCGCCCGGCGGCGGTGGCGTACGATGGAGGCCTCGTCGAGCGGCGCGCGGCCGGAGAAGGTCTCGATCTGCCGCGGGCTGAACTCGTCCTGCTGCACCGAGTGGCCCAGCCGGCCGTAGCCGCCGTTGCCTGCGCGGCAGCGCCGCCTCGTGCCGGTCCCAGGCGGCACGGCGGTCGGTGCGAGTGGCGGGCAGGCGGAGGCGAGGCGGGCGCGCACCCCAGGACCAGGCGCGCTTCTCGGCGTCCAGCGCGAGCACATGGTTGTGGCCGCAGGCAAAGGCGACGACGCGCGTCTCCTTGAACGCCTTGATGGCCTCCGGCGTCGGCTGCGGCTGGTACATCAGCTTCACCGAGGCTGCAGACGCGCGTCAAAAACGTCTGGAGGAGCGCTCCCGGTCCCGGCCGGCGCCCGGTTCATGTGGCGCGAGGGGCCGCACAGTCCTTGGCGTTGTACTCGTGATCGGTGCCGTGGCCGAGCTGGCCCCACTGCGGGTTGCCTGCGGAGAACAGCTGGCCGTCGCACAGCCAGACGGTGAAGTCGACGCCGCACGCGACCTCGCTGCACCCCGTCACCTGGGCCAGCGTGGGCGCCTTGACCAGCTCTGCGGGCGCGCAGCACCCTGTCAAGGGTGACCATCCTCTTCTTGGCGCGTGCCGCATGCACGTCTCACCAGCACGCCCGACACGGATCACCAGGGCTCCCACCTTCCACTTTGGGATTGCTCTTCACCGAGCCAGTGCCCAGCTGGCCCTGCAGCATGCGGCACGCGGTTTGGGATGCAGACAGGCTCGCATGCCTCGGGCAAGGCACCACGAAGCAAGGCGGGTGAATGGAGCGCACGCAGGTGTTGCTGCCGAACGTGAAGGACTTGCCCTCCTTTGTCACCACTGCCGAGTGGAACTTGCCTCCGGCCCCTGCAGTGCACTGCTGCGTTGATCCATCGACTCGCATGCATTCAGCCAGCATGCGCTGAACAACCCTCGCAGAGACCGACCTGCCACAATGGCCTGTCCCTCCAGGCCCGCCACCGCCGTGGGCACGTTGCGCTGCAGGGTGTCGCCATGCCCCAGCTGCCCCTTCTGCGGCAGGCAGGCGACGCAGATGTCAGTCGTGCCACAACTCTGGCAGCTGCACGCTGGCAGGCGTCAAGGGGTGTCACCTCATTCCTGCCCCAAGAATACAGCTTGCCGGCCATGTCAGCCGCCAGGCAGTGGCAGGCCGCCGGCCCAGATGCCACAAATCTGATCTTGATGCCCTGCAGCCACCAGCAACGACTGTGTCAGGAAGCGGCGGGATCGCCACCAACTTGCTCGCCGGGCAGCGATGATGATCAGGAGAGCTCTGCACCGTCAGAGACTTGAGCCTGTGGGGCGTCAGCAGATTGGGGTATTTCTCTGCACGCTCTGCCTCCGCCTGCGAGTGCACCGTATCAGCAATAGCATCAGCACGGCAATCTGCGTGCACGCATCCGGCTAGACATCAGCGCAGGCAGGTGAGCGCAGGGAAGTGAATCACCTTCTTCTCCGCGTCCGTCTTCTTCTTGCCGCCACCGCGGCCGATCTGCCACCCACGTTTGCAGATCAGGCCTGGTAGATTTCAAGCCGCATCGGCGCTTTTAAGCGAGCAAGACAAGCGATTCGGGGCGCGCAGGCAGCCAGGACTGCGAGCGTACATGTGCCCAATCCGTGCCGCCACAGAACAGCAGCTCCCCGCCCTTCCAGTCGGCATCCTTCTCTGCGTCCGCCATACGACTGCGCGGCGCGGTCAGCCGGCTTCTCACGGGTCTCACGGTCTCGGACAACTTCTCAGCTCTGCTGTCTAAAGCAGGTAGCGGGAGCAAGAGTGCGCAAGAGCCAACGCATGCGGGTCATCGTGGCGGGCAGTCGGCAAATTCAAACTGGTCAGGCCAGCTGTGTGCCTCAGAAGCCGTCGGTGGCCACCAGTCGGTGCACGGCATCGACGGCTTTGCTGCGGCTCAAGTCAAGCGACGGGTCCTCCAGCTTCTCCGCCAATAGCTTGCTGATCACAGCGCGCAGCTCCTTTACCTGCGGTGGCAGAAGCTGCGGTCACCGGCTGTCCTGAGCAGCAAGGGCCCGGCGCTGGCCAGCCAGGGCGGCAACAGGGCAGTCACACCAGCACGCCGACTCGTGCGGGCGCCTTGAATGTGGCCCAGCCGTCCAGGCGCAACAGCGAGGCCTGGTGGTCGACGGCTATGTCCCCGCAGAAGAGGAGCAGCGAGTAGACGGGAACCATGGACGCCTCGCGGCAAAAGACCTTGCTCGTCTCCGTCAGGTCCGTGTACACCAGCCAAGGCGTCTCGAAGCGGCCGACGTTGAAGTTCACGCTGGCCGGGTGCATGAACACGCGGCCTGCGCCGCAACCGCCGGCCGGGGCCTCAGCCGACCCCTCGCCAAAACCAGCTGTGAAGGCGAGGACTCTTGCACGTGCTGGGACAGGCACCGCACCTTTGGCGCGGTCGAAGAAGCGGAGCTTTGCGGGGTCGGCGTCGCGTTGGAAGGCGCCGCCCGCCGTCTCGCTGAACTTGGCCGCCGGGTAGTCGACGCGCAGCAGTGACGGGTAGAAGCCTGCCGCAGCCAGGCGACCTCGGACGGCTGCGGCAGGCGGGCGCGGGCGGGCAGCGGGCAGTGGGCGACGGGCCCGCACCGGCGCACAGCGCGGCCTTGACGACGCGCGCGTTGTCTGAGAACTCGTCCAGGCTGCCGGCCGCCGGCCGCTCTTCGCCGCGCCGCACTGCTGCAGCGTAACCGCCGTCGATGAAGCCGAGCTCCGCCAGGGTGGCCGCGTACTCGCCGCGCCCGGCCGCGATGCCCTCCATGGCCGCCTCGGACACAAACAGGCTGCTGCTGACCTGCGCGCGCACGCCGAGGAGGAGCGTGAGGCACCGCTCAAGGGCGATGCCAGCTGCGGGCGCCAGCAGGCGAGGGGGGCCGCCTTGGCGGCCTCGCCGCGGCCGCCGCTCCGCCGCGCGGCGTCCCACGAGTTGAAGGCGGCGATGAGCGCAAGGTGGTCCGACTTGGCGGCGGCGCTGCTGGCCACCAGGCGCCGCTTGGCCGCGTCGGCCTCCTCCCGCCGGTCGGGCGGCGACACGAAGACCGGGCGGCCGTACGCGAGCGCGGCGACGATTGTCAGCATCGGGCCCAGGCACCTGCGCCCCGGAGGCGAGCATCTCGGAGGCCGGCGCGAGGCGGGCTGCCGCGATCGGGCAGGCAGGGCACGCGCGCGCGCCTGAGCATGGCGCCGTAAATGAGCGCCTTGCCCAGCTTGGCGTCCAGCGGCAGGCGCGCCAGGTGGCGGCCGAGCGGCGTGAGCGCCTCCTCCGCGGTCAGCGCGCCCATGCGCGCCAGGTCGGCGGCCGCGCCCACGGCCGCTGCCGGCGGCGGCGGCGTCAGCAGCCGCGCGAGCGTCGCCGCGATGGGCGGGCTGCCCGGCAGCGCGGCCTTGACGGTCAGGCACAGCTGGTGCAGCGGCACGCGCAGCGCCTCGGGCAGCTGCTGCTGCGGCAGGCGCGCGTGCTGGCGGCGCGAGAAGAGCTTGAAGCAGACGCCCGGGCGCACGCGGCCCGCGCGGCCGCGGCGCTGCGCGGCCGAGGCTTTGGACACCCAGTCCTCCTCCAGCCGGGAGAGGCCGCGCGCCGCGTCGTACCTGCGGCCGGCCCAAGGCGCCGCTCGGCCGCGGGCCCCCGCCCCAGCGCACGTGCGTTGGCGCGGCGGCCCCCGGCGGCGGCCGCCGCACCGCATCTCCTTGGCGCGGCCGCTGTCTATGACGCAGACGACGTCGTCGATGGTGATGGACGTCTCGGCCACGTTGGTCGCGACCACCACCTTGCGCACGCCCCGCCCCGCGCGCGCAAACACGCGCGCCTGCTCGGCCGGCGGCAGCGAGCCGTGCAGCGGCAGCAGCAGCAGCTTCTGGTCGCCGGCCGCGGTCTGCAGCGCGGGCGAGCGCTGCAGCGCGCGGACCAGGCGGCCGATCTCGGGCGCGCCCGGCAGGAAGACCAGCACGGCGGCCGCCTCCTCGCCGGCCTCGCCCTCCTGCGCGAGCGTCGCACCTCAGCGCGCGGTGCCACCTGCACGCGACTGCTCGCCGGCAGCCGGCCGGCCGGCGAGCCTCGCCTGCCCCGTCAGCTCCCGCACGGGCGTCGCGACGACGCGCGCCAGCAGCGCCTCCAGCAGCTCGTAGTTGATGCGCGCCTCGTCCACGTTGCGCAGCGAGGCCAGCGTCTGCGCGCTGTAGCCGTCCGCCGGCGGGGCGTGGGCGCCGGCCCACGGCTCCGCCTGCTCGTCGGCCTCCTGCCGCTGCTCGCCCTCTGCCGCGCCCTTCTGCTTTGCCCACCTGCGCCCAGCCCAGCACTCGGTGTCTGCGCAGCGTGCGGCTGTCTGCGCTCCCCGGCAGAAGCCGAGCAGACGGGGCGCGCCTGGACCCGCGGCCGACCGCAAAGCCGGTCAGCTCCAGCACGTCCTCCAGGAACTGGTCCCTGACGGGGTGCGTGAAGCCGGGGATGTGCAGCACTGCCGCCGCCCGCGGCTCCTGCGACAACACAGGATCGCAGCCTCGCACTGGGAAACCCCCCTGCCCGCAGGCGTGGCGGCATGCAGCAGCGCAGGAGCAAGCCCAGCCGGCATGCCGCAAGGCGGGGCCAGTGCGCCCCGCTGGTCGGTCCAGCGCCCGCGCCTGCAGGCCATCGTTGAAGTAGGAGGCGAAGAGGTCGGCGTCCGCGGTGGCGCTCATCAGCACGACCCTGAGGTCCGGATTTGCGCGCCGCGCCAGCAGGCTGCGCAGCAGCAGCAGCAGCAGGTCCGAGTCCAGGCTGCGCTCGTGCACCTCATCCACGACCACGTGCGTCGTCCCCGACAGGTCCGGGTCGGACAGCAGCCGCCGCAGCAGGATGCCTGTGGGCGGCGGCGGCGGCGGTTGCTGCGTGGGCGCCCAGCCGGAGCAGCAGGCACTCTCGCCGCCCCGGCGGAGGAGGCACACCGGTCGTGCAAAAGGTGAGGCGCGTGCGCGCAGAGGTGCGGTTGTCGAAGCGGACCGAGTAGCCGACCACGCTGCCCAGCGTCTCGCCGCGCTCCTGCGGCCGCAGGCAGCCTCACGCCACTGGACGCTCCCATCCAGGCCACAGCCTGCCCCCAGAAAGGGGGTCACCTCGCTGACGCGGCGCGCCAGGCCCACGGCCGAGATCCGGCGCGGCTGCGTGCACACGATGTTGCAGCCGCCGCCGGCGCCCGCCGCGATCGCCTCCTCCAGCACGTACTGCGGCACCTGCGTCGACTTGCCGCAGCCTGCGGCCGCCGGTCGCGCCTGAGCCAGGCAGCATGCATGCGCCGCCGCCGGACGCGGGCCAGCGGCCGCTGCTCGCCTGTCGCGCCGCTGACGACCAGCACGCGGTGCTGCGCGAGCTGCGCCAGCACCTGGCCGCGCTGGCCAAAGGCGGGCAGCCGCCGCCGAGCCGCCGCCGCCTGCGGGCTCGCCTGCCGCGCCTCCTGCAGCAGCCGCTGGCTCTCGGCCTCCGCCGCCGCGCGCCGCCTGCAGGCCGGGCGCAGGCGGCATCAGGTCGCGCCCGCCCCGGCGCCGCGCCCGGCTCGCTGCATCCAGGGGCGGTTTTGTGTGGCGCGCACGCTGCCGCGTCCTCTGGGCGCCGCGGCTGCCTGGCTGGACGCCGGTGCGGCTGCGCTGCTGCGCTCGGCGCAGAGCTGCCGTCCGAGGCCGCCTCGGGAGCCTCAGCCCCAGCGACAGCGACAGCGCCCGGCCCGGCTGGCGCTGCTGCAGCCTCTGCGGCGCTCGGCAGGTCCGCAGGGCGCTCCAGCGCCGTCTGCAGCAGCGGGGCTGCGGCCAGGGCCAGGTCGTGCATGGCAGGCGCGCCGGCGAGGCGCTGCGCCTCGGCCGCCAGCGCCTGCGTGAGGCGCAGCAGCGTGGGGCCCGGCAGCCGGTCGCACCTGCGGACACCTGGTGGCGCTCGCGAGCACGGCTGAGCATGTGCGGCCATGGGGTGGGACATGCAGGACTGCATGGAGCCCGCGGCCGGCGATGGCGACGCGCCTGGCGGCGATCAGCGGCGGGGCGGCGGGATAGGCGCCGTCGGCGGGCGCCCGCAAGTCCAGGCGCAGGCCGCCGGCGGCCAGGCGCAGGGCCACGCGGCCCGGCGCGCTCACGTCCGCCTCCTCCCCGTAAATGGCTGCCACCGCCTCCGCCTCCTCGGCCCACTCCCGGCCCCCGCCGTTGCCCGCGCCCGCAGCGCACTGCTGCCCTGCACGGCGCACATGCATCGCGTTCCGCAGCAGCGGCGGCCCAGCGTGCTCGCCCGGAGGCTGGCAGACGGTCGGCGCGCCTGTGAGCGCGGAGTAGAGCTGCACAAAGGCGGCGCCTGCGTCGCCGCCGCTGCGTGCCAGCGCGGCCGCGACCTCGGCGGGGCTGTAGCCAAAGGCCTCCAGCTCTGCCGCAGCGTTGCCGCTGCCACCGCTGGCCGCACGTGAGCTGAGCTCCACGGGCCGCGCCGCGCCTGCCGGGCGGGCGGCCTGCTCAACAGGTGCCGGGCCCAGGCAGCGCCGCGGCAGCCGGGGCGGGCATGGAGGGGCGGGCACCCGAGGCAAACGCGCGAGGCAGGCGCTCCTGCTGGAGGCTGAGGCACAGCCAGTCCAGCGCCTCGCTCAGCCGCACGCCGGCCGCATCGCCGGCCGCGGCGGTCGCGGCCGCGGCGTCCTCCGCCGCAAAGCCCATGCCGCGCAGCCGCGACTGCGCGGCCGCCGCCGACAGGGCGTCGCCGCCGCCGCCGGCGCCGTCGTCTGGCCGGGCGCCTCCGTCGCCGCGCAGCTCCGCCAGCGAGGCAGCCACCAGGCTCTCCTGCTTCCCGCTCATCACGACCTGCTGCGGCTTGCGGCGCGCCTCTGCCGCCTTGCTGGCGGCCTGGCGCTGCGCTCGCGCGGCCGCGGCCGCCTCCCGCTTGGCCGCGGCCTCTCGGCGCTGCTCCGCCTGCAGGCCCCAGGGCGCCTCAGCCCTGCGGCCAGGCATGCAGCCGCCTGCGCGCGCAGGAGGGGCGGCCGCGCCTGCTGGGAGAGGCGCGCCCAGGCGTCCTGGTGCTCGCGCGGCAAGATGCGGTGCAGCGCCCGGTCGCCGGCCACCCGGTGCAGCGCCGCCAGCGCGGCCGCCTGCTGCGCCGCGTCTTCGCTGTCCGCGTGGCTGCCCGCGTCCAGGAAGGTGACGACGTCCTGCCGCTCGTCCTTGCCGTCCGGCAGCACCACCTTGCAGCCGAAACGGCCGCCCTCCTGCGGCAGCACGCGGTAGCGCGGCTTTGTGCGTTTCTGCGCCTGCGTCCACTCCAGCAGCAGCAGCTTTGGCGACTTGCACGTCCATGCGCCGCCGCGGCTGCCGACGTCCATCACACGCTCCTGCGACACGCACCAAGTTTCATTTCAACGGAAGGCGGCTGTCTGCCAGAATAGCGGCGGTGTTGTGGCGTTCCGCCGCTGACCTCTGACTGAGCAGTCGGCTTGCCCGCCTCGTCGCTGGCATCCTCGCTTGGCTCCACATCCGGGTGCTGCTTGGCGATGTGGTCCCGGAAGCGCTGGACCTGAGTGGCAGCCGGAGCGGCCTGAAGCTGGGCCACCCGCATGCACGCCTTTGCCTGTGCACGATCAGTCGACATAACAGGCACGCCTGTTTGAAGATGCGCTCGCAGTGGGGGCACTGCAGCTCCTGGTTGCGCTTGTCCACCACCGCCGGGCCCTTGGTGCCGCCTCCACCTCCTGACCTGCACCAGAGAACCAGCTGCTGTCGAGGGGCTGCTGCGAGATCACAAGAGCCCACATGCGAGTCTACGTCAGCACGAGCTCAAAAGCATCGTCATACTAGCCGCCGTTTGCATCGCAAATGTGTGGGCATGGCGCCGCACGAGAAGACTTTGTTGGCCTTCTTCTTCGCCTCCCGATCCTTGATGCCGCCCATGATCGCCGTGGCCCACAGGCCATGCGCGATGCGTTCTGCCAAGCGCAGCGAATGCCAAGCAGGAGCAGAACGAGCAGAACTGGACAAAACCTGTCCTTGCTCTCTTCCGCCCAACCGCCCAAACCTCCAAAGCAGCAGAGGAAGCCAGCAGGTATGACGACGGCTCACAGGCCGACGTGGGCGGCCGCCAAGGGCGGTGAAGAGCAGGGCGGCTCGCGCATCTTCGCGCCCATCCAGCAGTTCTCCGCCAAGGATGCGCCCTCGCACACGACGCTCAAGCTCAGGCGAGGCTCTTGTCGCTTCTCTGCGTGGAGCTTCCGGCCCGACCGACGTCGGTCAGCCGGCTGGCAGTGGCCTGCATCGGCTGCTGGCCTGCAGCGCAGGCCGGGGTTGCGTGAGCGTCCGGGTCGTGAAAGCGAGCTGGTGGCCGGGAGCGTGCACTGTCCCTGTCCCTATTGGGACAGGCATTGAGCCGGGTGCTTGCGCTCGTGCAGGCAGAGTGGGCAGGGCACGGTCGAGGAGCTGGTGCAGAGGGATCTGAAGGTCCGTCAGCAGCTGCCTTGAGCTCCTGTCACTGAAGCCGCCGACTGGCCTGTTCCTGAGTGCGTGGCTCGCACGGTGCTCCCCTGCAGGCAGAGCTGCTGGAGAAGGAGCGGAAACACTTTAAGAAAAAGGGGCTGGACGCCTTTGAAGGTGTGCCGTCCAGGGACTAGGGAACAAAAGCGGTGGGCTGCCTCGCGCCTGGCAAAGGCACTCACGCTGCCGTGCCGCCTCTTGCAGAGGAGCGGCAGCAGGACCTGAAGCTGCTGGAGGCAGGCGAGGCAGGCGGCGGGAAGAGCCTCATTCCCAAAGCCATAGATGCGGACGACTCAGAGGAGGACGACGGCGACGATTCGGAGGACTCGGACGACGAGGCGCGTGCCCGCTCCGCCAGGCGCCGCTTGCCTGCGCTCGCCTGGCGGGGAGACCGAGGCGGGGCGCGGCGGTGCAGGACGATGAGGCTGAGCTGCTGGCGGAGCTCGAGCGCATCAAGCGCGAGCGCGCGGAGGAGGCGGCCCGCAAGCGGGCGGAGGAGGACGCCCGCAAGGAGAGCGAGCTGCGGGAGGAGGTCGCGCGGGGCAACCCGCTGCTCAACCAGGCGGCGGGCGCGGGCGGGTTCCAGGTGAAGCGACGGTGGGACGACGACGTCGTGTTCCGCAACCAGGCGCGCGGCGAGCCCAAGGTGCAAAAGCGCTTCATCAACGACACGATCCGCAACGACTTCCACAAACGTTTCCTCAACCGCTACATCAAGTAGCCCCGCACCCTGCGGGAGGCTGTACCATAGCGCTCGAGCGCTGCCGGCGCCCAACCAACGCACGACTGCCCTGTCGCTGGTCATGCTTGCCTCGCTGTTGCCTGCCACAAGTCGCGAACCACAGCCCTGCCAGTCTGCAGGGCCTGTAACTCTGCAACACTGCTGCTTGTGGATGGGCCCGCGTCACTCTGCCAGCTCGCAACCAAAGTTCTTCAGTTGGCGGGCAGGGGCCACTCAGCACAGGCGGGCGGCGGCTGCTTTGGCTTCGCCTTGGTGCGAACCCAAGTACGTGGAGAGGGGTTTGGCGGAGGGGATGGCTAGCATGGCCGGAAACTGAGCGGCGCAGCACAACATGGACGCAGTCTGGCCAAGCCTGGTGTCGCCGGGGGCCGCCGTGTTCACTGCTGGCCTGACCTGCGTTTGGACCCTCATGTGCATCGTCTGATCGAGCGCTCTTAGCCCCGCATGCAGGTCTCAGATTGCAGCAGTGGCTTGGATTGAAGAAATTGAGTCACTTGAAAGGTGGTCGGCGTGCATCAGGCTGCATTCCTCGCATGAAACTGGCAGAACCGAATGGAACGTGCACTGGAGAGGTCTCCTCTATAGATGTTACAACGACAACGGTCTCTCTGTCGCCAAACAGGGCCCCGCTGCAACATTCGACGCACGTCTGCAGGGAACAGCAGTTCTGGGCGACGCAAGCGGACGACACCGGCCGGATGTCACCGCGGCAGAGCGGCCGCTGGCCCGCCTGCTCTCGCCTCCGTGCAGCCTCGGGAGCGAGGCGGGTGCGCGTCGGCGGTCGTCGACCGGGAGGCGGCCGCCCGGGCGCAGGGCCCTGCAGGCAGGCGGGGGCGGCAGGGGCCTTACCCAACTCCGGGAGGAGCGGCGCTGCCACGGCAGCCGCGACCGACACAGACGGGCCGGCTGCTCTCGTCATCCGGCCGTCTCCCCGAGCCTGCAACGGCAGCGGTCAGGCACGGCAGGCGCCCTGCAGCGCAGCGGCGGGTGGGGACGCGGCCGCAGCCAGAGGGGGGGG
>BHFV01001028.1:0-10722 GCA_003568905.1 Trebouxiophyceae sp. KSI-1
CTGATGAAGGCGCGCTTTCGAATTCGAAAGCTTCCCGCCAGCCTGTCACACTGCTGGGCTCGCACGCGCCACAGCCCCGTTGTCCGGCGTGGAGGCTGGGGATGGCCCGGCGCTCTGGGGCTTGGGGGTGTGTGCCCTGACAGCAAGCGCTGCTGACGTCTTGCATCCTGCCAAACGGGCTAATGGGCCCATGCCCATGCCCATGCCCATGCCCATGCCCATGCCCATGCCCATGCCCATGCCCATGCCCATGCCCATGCCCATGCCCATGCCCATGCCCATGCCCATGCCCATGCCCAATGGCGCACATGCCCATTCCTGTGACGACTGCCAGATGGCACATGCTGACGCTGCGTTTCGCCCGCCCCTGGCCAAAGCCCAGCGTCCCACGCCGCTCAACCCCCGCCCGCGCCCATAGTGACTCCACAACCATGCCGAATGACACCCCAGTTCCGCCGCCCTCACTCGCCAGGCCCCTGCCACCTCCTTTTAAGCCCAAAACCCTAAACCCTATTTAAAGCCCTAAACCCTATCCAAAACCCTAAACCCTAAACGCAGGCGACGGGGCGCGAGTTCGCCATGGGGCCTGACTTCTGCCTGGGCCACCTGCTGGACATGCGGCTGCACGCTCACGCGGACGCCTGCGCTGACATCGTCGATCGCGCCCACAAGGAATTAGTCATCGAGCGGCAGCTGGCCCGCATCGAGACCACCTGGGCCGGCCTGTGCCTGACCTTCGCGCCCTTCCAGGCTAGAACCCCCGTCTTCATCTTGCCGCCGTTGACGGCTGAAACATCCGATGTTCAAACTTTGAAAGGAATGGAGTTGCGTTGAGGCTGTCTTCCAGGGGTGAGGCAGAATGCTGCGTTTTTGCTGCCGGGCGCATCGAGAGAACGAGCCAGATCCCTTTCCCTCCTTTCCCCTGCTGTCGCTCGTAACAGTCCAGCCGGTTGGCGGAGCTTGAGGCAGATGCAAGCAGGAGGCTGCTGCCTCTCTCCTCTGCCTGCTGCCGCCGTCACTGCTGCCACCGCTGGATGCATGCTCCAGGCTGCTCCATACAGCCACTAGAGGGGTGTCAGCACCAAAGCTCACCAGCCCACTTTAGGCTAAACCCAAAACTTTAACCCTTAAAACACACCCCTCCTGTACGCTGCCACTCGCTCAAGCAGCTGTGCCTCAATCCCCGGCCGGTGCAGCCGAATGAGCACGGCTCGATGACGGCTCAAAACTGGCCCTGATCGAAACCCTAAATGACAGCCTGGCGCCTTGACTGACAGCCTGGCGTGCCGCAGGACTCGGACACGCTGCAGCTGGTCAGCGACGACGCGGTTTCGGAGGCGCTGGAGAGCGACAACCTGGCGCTGCAGAACATGAGCGGCTCCAAGTACGTGCAGGCATGGCCTCTTTCGTCCCCTCCGGGTTCAGAATTCAGGATTTGGGTCCAGGGTTCCATTCCAGGGAGGCTGCTAGCCCTGGCAACCTTGAAAGGGCCGTAGCAAGATGCCAGCCTGGCCTGCTTGCCAGGCTGGACAGTCGACACTCTGTTCATTAAAAGCACAGGACATGCTTGATGCCTCCTATCCCCGGCCTCCTCTTGCAAGCGAGGCCGCTTGCCGTGCCACAGCCTTTCTCTGCTTTTCTCCCGTACGGAGGCATGCCAGCAGTCAGTAAGTGATGACACACAAGACCCGCCTGCGAGAAGATTCGAATTTAAAGTCACTGTCAGATTCACGTGCTTGAGACGCTCAGATTCAAAGCCGAGACGCACAGCCACCTGGCAGCGCCGCCTGCAGTAGAAATTTATGTTTGAATTTGAAATCTGAAACTACAGTTTAAATTTAAATTTGAATTTGAATTTCAATTCAGTGACCAAAGATCACAGAATTAATCAGGTCTTTTGTTTCAAAAAAAAATCCACGGTTCTCCGACTTTGAAACCTCGAGAACCCGACACGCATCGCTGCCGCCCCTCACCCCTGCCTCCCCTGCCCGCAGGCCAACCCGGTCTTCCTGGAGAAGGTGGCCTCCTGGCAGCGCCGCCTCGGCGCCGTCGACCTGGTGCTCGGCACCTGGTTGGACCTGCAGAAGAAGTGGCAGGCGCTGGTCTCCATCTTCCTCGGCTCTGCCGACATCCGGCAGCAGCTGCCGGCCGACTCGGCTCGCTTCGACGCCGCCAACGCCGGCTTCAAGGCGCCCCCCTTCCCCTCTCCCTTCCGTTCCGCCAGCCTGTCATTTTGCCCTCGAACCTTTTCCGGAGAAAGACGCGGCGCAAACAAACACCTTTAACTTCCTTCCTCTCTGCCAGGCTGTCGTTATGCTGATTGCTTAGCACATGCGCCAGCCTGTCATTTCGGCTGATTAAGAGAGCGTGCTCTGCTCTCGGACGTGTTTTGGAGAAAGGTGCGGCGCATATAACCCCCTCCCTTCCTTAACGCCAGCCTGTCATTTTGCTCATCGCTGAGCACATGCGGCAGCCTGTCGTTCATGCTGATGGACAGCACTCTGCGCCCAAGAGTCTTCTGCATAAAGGCATGTTGTTAGGGGGTGGCTCGGTGCCGGTCTGCCTCCTGCCTGCCCTGCTGAGCATGTGAGGGATGGCGACCTGAGCTCAGCCCTGGGTGGGAAGTAATTGCCGTCAGTCAGACTGCGTTTGAGCCAGGCTGTGACCGCGCTTTGCTGAGCATATCCAGAGGACAGCACCCTTTGCGCACCTCCCTGCAGTTCTGTCATCTTTTTGGCACCCACGGGCCCAGCAACAGCCTCGCTGACTGCATGCTCCTTTGGGACCCAGGATATCTCTCTCTCCCTCAGCTCTGAAAGATACGCTTGATGGCGGAATCATGTGTCTCACGAGCCTTCCCTCGCCTCGAAGAGCTGGGTGTCTGACATGGGCGCGTCCGTAACTGCCGCAGGAGCTGATGCGGACGGCACCAGAGACGCAGCTGGTGGTCGAGGCGTGCCACCTGGAGGGCCGCCACGAGCGGCTGGACGCGCTGCTTGGCCAGCTGGAGCTGTGCGAGAAGGCGCTGCAGGTGCCAGCCTGGCATATAACCCCTCCCCCTCTGACCGCATGCGCCTGTTCTGACTCAAATGTGGGCATCGGGGCGGCTTCAGTGTTGGGTTAGTCATGGCCCAGGGAGTAACTTCCGACAAGTGGCGGCATGCAAGCCAGCTGCCTGCGGCAAGATGCTTGCTCGGTTCCCCACAGCCTCCTGCAAAGCCCCCTCCCCCTTTCACCGCAGCCTCCTCACCAGGCGAGTCTCCCTTTTTGGCGACTGCAGGACTACCTGGAGACAAAGCGCATTGCCTTTCCGCGGTTCTACTTCGTCGCTCCGACCGACCTGCTCGACATTCTGTCCAAGGGCTCCAACCCGCAGGCCGTGCTCAGGCGCGCCCTGCTCCTCTCGCACCAGAGACCCCCTGATCAGGCAGCGGGGCCGCGTACGTTCTGAGTCGATGGGACGTGGGACTGAAGCGCTGCAAAAAGCAAGAGTGTGTGTGCTGCAGTGGGAGCTGCAGATGCTTCTGCTTTGGCGAAAGGCAGGCTTTTGGAGCATGCATTTGGGTTGCTAATCCCATGAGCGCTGCACAGCATGGGCAACTTCTGTTCATGCCGGTGCTGTCTTGTGTGTCGGCTCTCGGAGTGGCGATGCTGCAGCCCAATGGCACGGACTGAGCGCCGGCCCCACCGGTCGCAGGCACCTGTCCAAGAACTTTGACAACGTCCACAGCCTGGAGTTTGCCAAGGACGAGGTGACGGGCGAGCCGACCAAGCGGGCGATCGGCATGTATTCGGGCGCGCCTCTTTCACGCCAAAATGACAGTTTTTGATTTTCAAATTGTCTTTGAGGATCCAACCTTGTACGCTCACGTTGTGCCCTGCCATGCTGCCAACAAACAAGCCGCTGCCGGCTGTGCCATGCAGGCGAGGGCGAGTACGTCGCCTTCGCCCAGGACTGCCACTGCGAGGGCCCCGTCGAGGTCTGGCTGGCCCGCGTCGTCGACGCCATGCGCGCGGCGCTGTCGGCCGAGTTCAAGGCGGCCATGCTCTCTTACGACGAGAAGCCGCGCAAGGCCTGGATCTTCGACCATTCCGCGCAGATGACGATCGTCGTCAGCCGCGCGTACTTCACCGCCGACGTCAACGCGGCGTTTGACGAGCTGGAGGACGGCAATGAGGACGCGCTCAAGGCGCGCTTTCGAATTTATGCACGCGCGGCCTTATCGGCTGATTATGCCTCGATTACGAATTCAAATTTGCGGACCGCGATTCGGGACTCACGCGCCCGCGTTCGCGCAGGGCGAGTACGAGAAGCAGGTCGCGCAGCTGGCGGAGCTCATCACCGTCATCAACGGCCAGCTGACGGCCAACGAGCGCAAGAAGCTGATCACGCTCTGCACGATCGACGTGCACGCGCGCGACGTGGTGGCGCGCCTGCTGGAGGAGCGCGTGGAGAGCAAGGCCGCCTTCCAGTGGCAGAGCCAGCTGCGCTACAGCCAGCATGCCAAGACCAAGGAGTGCCAGGTCCGCCCCTGGCTCGCCCTGCTCATGCAAGCCTGCTGCTGTGCACACAGCCCCGCGCGGCAAGCTTGCTGCACTCCGCCCTCTCGCTGTATGGTAACCACCACCGCGTGTGCCAGCTTTCACAGCCACAGATAGCGAAGCGCTCTGCTTGCTGTGCCTTTCCAGACATCCAATCATTGGATCCGTGCCCTGGAAACGTGACTGAGCAGCCAGTCGGCCAGACAGCTGGAACATGACGTCACATCGTTCTGATCCACTTCAAACATGATACACGTTCCAAATAAATGAATGAATGAACGAACGAACGATGAATAGAATGGCCAGCTTTTCCCTGTTTTGCCGCAGGTCAACATCTGCGACGCGGAGATCGGGTACCGCTACGAGTACATCGGCAACTGCGGCTGCCTCTGCATCACGCCGCTGACCGACCGCTGCTACATCACGCTCACCCAGGCGCAGCAGCTCGTGCTGGGCGGCGCGCCCGCGGGGCCCGCCGGTGCGCCCGCGCGCCCCCACTCTGATTTCTGCCCCCCTCGGCAGCCGCTGCAGCCACCCCGCATGCTTTCCACAGCGCTGCAGAACATGCGGCCTGGAGCTTGAACCAGCGGAGCGAGCTCAACGAGTCAATGCAACAAGCTTGTCAAGCTTGTGCTTGTGCTGCGCAGCCGGGAAAGCATGGACTGACTTGTGTGCGAATGTGCACTTCTCTTGCACCTTTATTGCCCTTGTTGCACCCCTCCCTGCATGACCTTCAACCCGCGCCATCCCTCCCTACCTCATCCAGCTCCAGAGCCACGAAAGCTGTCCCGCTCGCTCCCGCTGCCGCCCCCGCCTGCCCCAAAACCCTAGCAGGCGCCGCAGGGTTTGGCTCACAGCGCTTCAGGAAGCCAGAGAGCAGCCGCCCGAACGCACTCCCCAATCCCAACTGATTCCCTGCCCTTCGGCACGCCGCGGCGGCGTCACGAAAAACTCGCATCCGACGGGTTCGCTCCCCCGCCACTGCCCCGGCAGGCACCGGCAAGACCGAGACGACCAAGGACCTGGCTCGCGCGCTCGGCGTGCAGTGCTACGTCTTCAACTGCTCTGACCAGATGGACTTTCGCGCGATGGGGCAGATTTACAAGGGCCTCGCGCAGGCGGGCGCCTGGGGCTGCTTCGACGAGTTCAACCGCATCCCCGTGGCCGTGCTGTCCGTCTGCTCCACGCAGTACAAGGTCGTCCCTTCCTTGTTCCTGATTCCCGCCTTTTTTGTCCCGTTTCTGTGGGGCTTTCCGCTTTTGCCGACAGGATGGTGACTTTTTGATGGCTGGGAAGGCTGTTTAGGCCTTTTTGGCTGAGAAGGCTGGTTTCCAGTCCCTGTGCTGTCCGTCTGCTCCACGCAGTACAAGGCCGGCCCTTCCTCGCTCCGCCCGGTGGCTTCCTGCGGGGTCGATTTGCACCCTTTTGTACCTTCGGGGAGGCAGAATGCTGCCGAGTTGCGATCCTCTTTGGCAGACCAGGCATAGCCGCAGCATGCTTGCCCGTCTGCTCCCTGCAAAAGGCGCCTCCACCACATGCCCTGCCAGCCACTCAGCCCCCAAGCCTGGAATGAAGGCGCCGCCTTCCCCGCATCTCAAGCAGCCGGCTCCTGCGCTACTGCGCCCATCGCCCAGTCGAGGTCTAGCAGGCCTGGGCCTCATTCCAGCCTGCAGCAGCAGCAGCAGCAGCACACATGCGCTGCTGCGGCACTGCAGCGTGACCGACGCATGCCTCATGCAGACGGTGCTGGACGCGCTGCGCGCCCGCAAGCAGCGCTTCCTGTTCGAGGGCGCCGAGATCCAGCTGCAGCCGAGCGTGATGGCCTTCATCACCATGAACCCGGGCTACCCCGGCCGCGCGGAGCTGCCCGAGTCGCTCAAGGCACCTTTCTCGACGCCCCCTCTCCTTCCTCACTCGTCCGTGCTTGTTTCAGGTGTTGAGGGTACTTTTATGTTTTCAAAATCGTGTCCGCCTGGGCAAGCAGCAGCGTGCCAGAGCAAAACCGAAGAGGCTCTGCCTGTCCCAGCTCTGCCAAGGAGTTGCAAAGGAAGCTGCGGCTTGGAGGGTCTTCTGCAAGTTTGCGCAGGAAGCAGCCCGGCCCAGAACAGCCCAGTCCACCCGATTGCCAGCCTGTCAAGCCGCCCATGCCAGTCTTGCCGAGCGGTTCTTATCATGCTGCTCGTCATTCCCACCCCTTAACCCTACACATACCCCAACTCACTCCAATCCATAACTCCCGCAGGCGCTGTTCCGCCCGGTCAGCATGTGCATCCCCGACCTCGCGCTCATCTGCGAGATCATGCTCATGGCCGAGGGCTTCCAGCAGTCCAAGCCGCTGGCACGCAAGTTTGTCATGCTGTACCAGCTGGCGGCCGACCTGCTCAGTAAGGCGCAGCACTACGACTGGAAGCTGCGGGCCATCAAGACGACGCTGACGGTGGCGGGGGCGATGAAGCGAGCCGCGCCGGAGCTGTCCGAGGACAAGGCGCGCCATTAGTCACGTCCTGCCTGGCTGAAGCAATGGCAATGGCAATGGCAATTCATGCTCAATGGCCAATGTCGCTGACCAATCCTAACTGCTCACAATGCTCATGCCCATGCCCATGCCCATGCTGCACTGCTAGCACAAGGGCAGGCTGAAAGGCCAGGCTGGCAGCAGTTCAAAGCAAGGCTTCACACCTTGGAAGAAAGCAGAGCCAGGAATGGGTGTGTCGCTGGGAAGAGGCGCAGGCGACAGCCTGCCTGCAGTCCACCATGTGTGCAGCCGCCCCTCTTGCAGTGCTTGCATGCATCCGGGGACCCTGCCGCTGGCCGCCCCCCTCTCAGCTCGCCCCTGCCCTCGCAGCACCTTGGCCAGCTTCACTGCAGCACAGAGCTGCTCCCCGCAGTCTGCGCTTCCCGCTGCAGAGATCATGAGTTCTATGCTGAGATTCCGCGCTGACAGCTCGTTTTTTTGCCGCGCCTGCCAGGTGCTGCTGCGCGCGCTGCGCGACTTCAACCTCGGCAAGCTGACGGCCGACGACACAGGCATCTTCATGGGCCTGCTGAACGACATTTTCCCGCGGACGCTCGAGGCCGTGCCCCGCGCAGTCAACCCGGCCTTCGAGGCTGTGGCGCGCCCCCAGCCTGCTCCTCTCTCCTCCCTTGCCGTCCCCCATGGATGCACCGGAGGCAGTGCCGCCTGTACATGTCACTCTCTGGTTGCCGTTCACCTCCCCTGGAGCAGAAAGAAATGAATATTCTCCCTTTTTCCTTTTTTGCGGGGGCGTTTCCAGCTTCGACAACAGAGCGTTCTCCTTGGCCGCCGCTGGCCAATGCTACTGAACATACAGAGCAGCCCTTTGCTGTGGTTTGGTGGGGGAAAAGTGAAGCTAAAGGGAACCCACGGCTGCGCCTGCCAGCATGCCTTGGGATGGCCAGGCTGGCGCTGGCGCTGCGCCACCCTCAGGCGTTTTCTTGGCTACCATCAACACATGCACGAGGCCCCACAGCGCTGCTGTATTCTTCTCGAGAAACATCTCACCTGTCGCTGTGCGGGAACCCCACATTTGTGTTCCCATAAAAGGACGGCAGTTACACGCATCTGCATCCAGTCACCTGCACGCGCACCGAGCAGCTTCCAAGCGGCTTCCAACCCACACCCGGGCGCCCGCGCACAACGCCCCGGCCCTACCGACCATACTTTCCTGAAACGCTGAACAACCTGGCAGGTGCGCGAGGCCGCCCGCGAGCTCGGCTACCAGCCGGACGAGACCTTCTGCCTCAAGATCAGTCAGCTGCGCGAGATCTTCGAGGTCCGATGGTCTGTCTTCCTGCTGGGCCCGCCCGGCTGCGGCAAGTCTGCCATCTGGCGCACGCTGCTGCGGGCGCAGCAGGACTTTGGCGAGAAGAGCGTCTTCCGGCCCATCAACCCCAAGGTGGGGGGCCGTCCCTTGCCTCCCTTGCCTCCTCCGGCTTTCCCGCCTTTTTGCGCACGGCACGAGATGACTTGGACGGCTTTCAAAGGGCCGATGCAGTCAGCGTACCGTGGGCCGGGTAAGAGGAGTCGGGGCGGTTTCTGCCAGAGGGCCTGCAGCTGACTGTGCACGGCAGCCGCTCCTGGTCCTGAGGGCTCCCGTCTCATGCACCCTCCTCTCCGCCTGCTCCTCACCTCGCAAGGCCCATAACCACGAGTGCTGCAAAACTGCACGGTCGCGAGTCACCACAATGGAGCGAGAATTCCGGCTGATCGCAGTCCAGCGCAAGCGTCCCACTTTCGATGCCAAGGAACAACGAAACATGCGTTTCTGCGCGCCAGTCATGAACGTGACTAACCGTCAGTAACGCCCGCCGCCGCAAACGCAGGCGGTGACTCGCAACGAGCTGTACGGCTACCTGCACCCGGCCACGCGGGAGTGGAAGGAGGGCATCATCAGCGCGACTTTCCGGGACATGGCCGAGAACAAGACCAACCGGCACCAGTGGATTGTGCTCGACGGTGACATCGACGCCGAGTGGATTGAGGCGCGCTTCCGTGGCTGTTCTCCCGGAAGTCCTATTCTCCTGGAAGACTGAATCATGCACACGCTCGATGGGGGCGTCGGAACAATGACTCATGCACTCACTCCATGATGGGAAGGCGCTGCCTCCTTTCAGAGCCGGCTCGTGTCGCCTGGCGGGGCGGGGTATCGCTGCCCTGCCGGTCAGCCTGTCAGGATCAAAAGCGTGAGGTGGTTGCTCACCTGGTTTGCCCGCCTCGTGAAGGTGATATAGGGGCTCTGTGGTGGGCGGCCGTTTCGTCAGCTCTGCTTTCAAGCGACAGGCCGCATCTCTCTTTCACGCTCCAGACACCTCCTCAGGGATCAGAGCGCCTTGCGTGGGAGGGACGCAGCGGCAGCCACCCCGCACAAACTCGAGCTTGGGCATCTGAACCTACCGCAAGCGCCAAAAAGTTCGTGACTAATCAATTTCGCCCGGCCCTCGCGACGATGACAATAATTACCCCCGGCAATCCGCTTCTTTGCGATGCAAAAAATAATTGGACACAGAAAAAACAAGTGACGTTTACATGGCTGCCGGCCGATTTGGGCTGGCAATGAGCGCCATTCGCGATAAGAAAATAAATCAGCAAAGCCCGTCGCGAAGTCCGCCGCGCAGGAAAGAATAAACTATTTTTACCGGCGCCCGCGAAACGTTTTGGCGCTTACGGTACCCGCCCGCCCTCCGCAGTCGATGAACACAGTCATGGACGACAACCGCATGCTGACGCTGGCCAGCAACGAGCGCATCCCGCTCACGCCCAGCATGCGCCTGCTGCTGGAGATCAGCCACATGAACCATTGCTCCCCGGCGACGGTCTCTCGCGGCGGCGTGGTCTATGTCAACGCGACCGACATCGGCTGGAAGCCGGCGCGCAGCCGGCCCCCTCCCCTTTCCCCCCGCCCCCGCCTTTGAAGGTTATGGCTTTTCAAAGGTTTTGTGTTTCGGGTTGCGTTTTAAACACACCCACCAACCCCTCCCCCGCCGCAGCTTGGGAGCTCTGGGATTCTGCCGAGCCGCTGCATGCTTGCGGGCATCGACGGGAAGTCGGCGCGCAGCCGGCCCCTTCCGACTCGTCGGGGAGCTTGGGGGCCTTGAGGGTTTGGGGTGGTTAGAATCCCCGTCTTCTCCGCCCTTGGCAGCGTGGGGCCTCTGCATGTGCTTGATGCGTGACAGCGGGGTGTCCGCTGGGAGTGGCCCTTTGAAAGGCAAATTAAGGCGCAAGTGTTGCCACAAGCGGCAGCTGCCGGGTATGGTATGAAGCTGGCAGGCAGCTGCCTCCCCCTTTTCCTCCTCCGTCACCGCCCGCGAGCTCAAGATAGCAAGCTGCTGCGGCATGCTGGCTCTGAAATTCAAGCGCGCTGCTGCGTACTGGGCCCGCTTGTAAGGGGGGCGCGACTTGCCGCTCGTCCCTTCTACGGGACAAGCTTTCACAGAGCGTCCGGGTGTGTTGACCGGCACCCATCATCCCCCATCAGCCTCGAAAGCCCCCCAGGGACAGTCCCACCCGAGTTAGCCTCCTACTGCACTGCCGAGTGTAGCAGCTTCCAGGCAGCTTCCAGCGGCCTCACCCCGCCGCCGCCTGCCGGCCGGCCGCAGGCGGTGGAGTCGTGGGTGCAGACGATCGAATCGGCCGAGCTGCGGCCGCTGCTGGCCGCGCTG
>BHFV01001029.1:833-11271 GCA_003568905.1 Trebouxiophyceae sp. KSI-1
GGGGGGGGGGGGGGGGGGCGGACTCAGCCCCTGGCTGCTCCCTTCAACGAGCGGTGAGCAGGCCCCCGAGCTGCTCTGACTGTGCGCGACTACTGGCAGGCGACCCCCTCTGGGTCACTTGGCCAAGCAGTGCAGCCAGGATTGGACGGGCTGGGGTTGCTCTGCGGACGACCGCTGGCGGATGAAAGGCAGTCTCCCCAATTTTGCCAGCTACTAATATGAAATGTTTACTTTCCTCAAAGTTTTTTCTGAATTACTCCCAGTAACAGCGTGGCCCGGCCTCAATCTGAGCACCTGCAGCCCTGGCAGCAGCAGGCCGCCCTGCCAGCCGTGTCGTGCCTGGCAGGCCGCTTCACAAAACGCCTGCCCGTTTGAGCCCATAAGCACGCAACGACCAGCAGGAACGAGCCGCCCACACACCTTGAGGTAGACCAGCAGCTTCGGGTCCTGCGCCGTGACATCCCAGATCTCGACCACATCTGGCCGCGGGCACTCCTGCTTGAGCTGTGCGATGCGCAGCCGCTGCTCCGCCTTGCGCCGCTTCTTCGACAGCTTGGCCTCGCCATCCTCGCCGCCCCCGCGGCCGTCGTCGCTGTCCGCGTCCGAGCCGGCCTCCTCCTTGGCGGCCTGCGGGTCGTAACTCCCCGGTTCGAATTTCGGCGGCAAACAAGGTCTGCCCGATCGGCTGTTGAATTGCGGCGGCAAACAAGGTTGCCCCGAGCAGCCGTCTGAGCTTTTTCTCCCCTGCTGCCATAAGGTCTCGGTATCTGGCTTGTATTTCGGCGGCAACAAGGTTTCCGAGCTGTATAATTTCCGGCGGCAAACAAGGTATGCTTGATCAGCTGGTTCCTGCGGCCTCGACCGGCTCCACACCGAGCTGCTGTGCCTGGCCGGATGCTGCTGACAAGCTGTGCTGGGCCAGCCTGCCGCCAGGCATCGCTCTGAAATCCCACTGACAGAATCACAGCACTCACACTGCCCCACCGCTGCTGCTGCTGCTGCTGCTGGACTGCAGGCAGAGCTCACCGGCGCGGGGGCCGCCTCCTCCGCAGCCTCCCCCTCAGGCTCCGCAGGCGCGCTGCCGGTGACCTCCTCGGCCGAGGCGAAGCGCGAGAAGATGCGTTCGAACTCGGCCGCCGGATCAGCCTTGCTCTGCACTCGGCGCTCGCGAGCTCAGCCCTCGGAGCCAGGCATCGCCGCCATCGGAGCGGCGGCAGCCGAGCTGCTCCCGTCGCCGCTGCTGCTCGCAAATGGCTGGCTCGAGCAGGCGCAGTGCCGGCCACTGCGCCTCCATTTTCTCCGGTTTTGGAGCATGGCACTGAGAGAAGCGGACACTCATATGCATTCCTTGGGCATTCGTTGTATAGATCCCACTGGCAAGAGGAGCTGCAGCTGGCAGCGTGCACTGCTCCGGAAGGCGGCGCTGCAGCGACTGGGTCTGCTGATCGAGCGGCAGCCGCACCGGCTCGGGCTGCGAGGCCTTGGCAAAGCCGAGGCCGCCGCCGGCGGGCGTGTCGCCGGGCCCTGGGGTCGCTCCCAGCCCAGGCGTCGCGCCGAGGCCCGGAGTGGCGCCGGCAGCATCCCAGTCGGAGTCCCGCTGCGGCGTGGCGCCCAGGCCGGCGCCTCCCAGCCCCGTGGTGCTGCCCAGCCCGAGCTCTTCGGGCTCAGATGCCGCCACGAAGCCTGCCGCAGGGGCGCGCGACTGAGGGCTCAGGGACGGTCGGCTGGAAATGGAGCTGATGCCTTGTTGGCTCAGCCGACCACGGGCCGTCAGGGCCTCGACCCCCCGAGCAGGGAGAGACTCGCCTGACGACTTGGGCGCTGCGTCGTTTGCGGCCCCGCTCGAGCTGGGCTCCGCCGCCAGCCCCTCGTACTCGCGCGGCGCAGAGACGTACTCGACCTCCACCACCTCCTCGCCACCCGCCTCCTGTGCCAGCGGCGCCAAAAGTCAGGCTGGAGCATCTCTCTGCAAGGATGCGTCTCTGCCGCCACGGCCGGCCCGGACCGCGGAGCCGCGCACCTGCTTGGGTTTTGCCTCCTCCGCCTGCGTCTGCGCCCGCTTCGCCCTGCAGTGGACAGAGCTCGCTCCGTCGGAGCGGGCCCGGAAGCAATCTTGCCCAGCTCGGAGGCGGATGTCGCGGTGTATGGCGACCGAGTGGCCAATCAGCGTGCAATTACGCCGCCAGCTCAGGCACTGCGTGCGCAGCGCCCGCAGATCGCCGTGCAGGCCCCTGATCCGGAGGCTGCAGGCCCCACCTCTCGGCCTTCTTCTCCGCCTGCTTCGCCTTTGCCCGAGCACGCCGCTTCTCTGCTGCGCTCATCTTCTTCCCGCCAGCGTGGCCACCGTTCTCGGTCGGCAGGCCGTTGCCCAGGCCAGCCGTGGAGGCGGCAGCAACGTCGGCCATCCTGACGGGCTGCCGCTGCTGACCAGGTCAGCAAGGTGCGTCCACTCCTCCTACAGCGTAGCTTTCACTCGGCTGCTCTGCTTGGAGCCATGAAGTGTTTTGCAGTGGCCCCTGTTGCAATTTTTAGAACCTCCCGGCTACATCCGCGTCCACCCCTTTGCCTGGGTCGACCGCGATCTGCATAGCTTCACAATTATCCCCCGCAGGAAGCAGTATGCCGAGCGGGTCTGACATTGGCTGATGCACCGATGCTCTCTTGCCGCAGCTCGCCAGGACGACCGCTGGGCAAGCGCGGCGTGTGAGACGCTCTGGCGCAAATGAGCGGAAAGGGCAGCACCAAGGAGCAGCTGACGGAGGCTGGCCGACGCAAGGTACTCCTCCCGGGCGGAATGGCATGACACCAGCGGTATTTCACCATGGCTGCCGGCGTGCTAGCGCGGTGCTGCGTGAGCGGTCGCATGTAAAGCAGACGCAGGGAGCAAGTGTCGCAGGGCCCGCCATGCACGACGATGCAGCGCCCCAAGCCGGCGTGATGCCCCAGCTGAGTGCCCCACCTTGCCCCGCAGCTCGAGGCGTTCCGGCGGCAGAAGGCGCAGGGCAAGAAGCCAAAGCCGGCGCCTCTGCCAGCTGCAGTCGAGCGCACACCGTCCGAGCCAGCGGCCCCCCGGGCTGCTCTCGAAGCGGCGCAGCCAGCGGAGGCATCGGGCCGTCAGCACGGCCACCTGCAGCCGCCCGCCGCCCAACCGCCCGCCGCATCCCAGCCGAGTGCAGAGCCGAGGGCCACAGAGCACGGCTCCCGCCTGCCGCCGCCCGTCCCTGTCTTCCGGAAACCGCCCCCACTTCCTGGCGGCAGCAGCAGACGCCCCAATGGCAGCAGCAGCGGCAGCTTCCCTTTGCCGCCAGCAGCCACGCCGCCGCCGGCTCCGCCGCCGGCACGCACACCCCCCTCGCTTGCCTGCTTCCACCCGCAGCAGGCGCTTGCTTCTGAGCCGATGCTGGGCCTCCTGCAGGCTGCGAGGGGAGGCACGGAGGCGGGGCAGGAGGAGAGCCCCCCGCCCCGGCCTCCACCGGTGTCAGTGCCCAGCAGCGGCCCAACCGAGGCGGAGCTGCCAGTCTCCTCTCCAGTGCCCTCAGGCTACGCTGCGCTGTCGGACAGCTACCTCTTTCCCATCGGGCCCAGCGGCAGCGGCCCTGCCCCAGGCGCGCACCGCCGCCCGCTCAGCCTCCCCAACTGCACGCTGCCTTCGGCAGCTGCAGATGCGCATGCCGCTGAAAGTCTTTCTGGAGGCTCGCTTGTACTGGTGTCTGTGCTTGTGGGGGTTTTCTCAGGCTTGGGTGGGTGCTTTAGACTAGGAAGCTTGACTGCCTCATGCTTCACCGATGCTTTACTTTGCCCAGACGATAAGCAGTCCCTCCGATAAAACTGACAAAATAAGAATGTACACTTTTCGAACGTTTAAACGTATTTTTAAACGTTGACGTTGGGCCGTGGAGGCCTGGCCCAGCCCCTGCGGCGCTCGCTGCCTGCGGCCGCTGCATGCGCCCCGCAAAAGAGCGCGAGCACGAGGCCCGATGCCCCCGATGTTGCGTCATCATCATTCTGCTGTCGCCTTGGAACAAGTTCCAAGGGACCATGTGCTGCACCCCCGCAGGCGCGGAGGAAGCAGCCGCAAACGGGGCAGCCCAGCCTGCAGGGCGGCCCGCAGAGGCGGCGCCGGAGAGCCCGCCGGCGCGGGGCTTCCCGCCGGCTCTGAAGGGGCTTGCCAGCATGTTCTCGCGCCGGGCGGAGCCTCCGCCGGGCCCCCATGGCGGCCGGGAGCCCGGCTTCGGCGGGCCAGACGCGGCAGAAGTGGCGGAAGCAGCGCCGTCTGCTGAGCCGGAGTTGAGCCGCAGCAGCAACGGCCACGCCGTGGAACTGTCAGGTGGGGCCGCACTCTCCCGGGGCCCATAATAACCGAGCATCTGCGGCTGAGGGGGCACCTGCTTGGCGACTCCAGCCGATGACGCTCTGCTCCAAAGCGCGTGCATGGTGCCAGCAACCAGGCCGCCTTTCTGCGCCTGTCACCTCAGTGAAACGCACGTTTGCGGGCCTGCAAGCACTCACAATGATGTGCGTAACTGGTTCCTTGTTGTTACTAATACATTTGTTGTACAGTACGTTATTTTTTTGGAAATTGGTGAATGGGTCGAACCTCTGACTCGAGATTGAGCTGACTCTAGTTTTAAAGTACCTGCAACTTGCTTCATTGCTTCAACTTGAGCTGCTGAACCTGCACGAGAAACAGACAAGCCAACGTTGATCGCCGGTCGAACACCTTTGTAAAAAGCTGAGTCTCTAAAAGGGGCTGCGTGGGTCCGAGCAGGCGGCAGCGGCGGCGGCAAGGGCAGGCACGGCCGCGTTCCCAGCCTCAACGCCTGGAACATGCCGGCGCCCGCGCCGCCGGAGGCCTCGCTGGCGCGGCTCGATGAGTCAGCGGGCGCGGCCGACGAGTCATCGGGCGCGGCCGATGAGTCAGCGGCGCCCAACGGCCGGGCCTTCCACTTCAGCCGGCTGCCAGAGCCTGCGGCCGATCCGGCGCTGCCGGTCTGGCGCTCCCGCTCGCCCAGCCCCAGGTGAGCATGAGATCATACTATTATTCTTCTTGTTTTGCCCATTATTCTTCTAATTATGCCCTGTTATTACTCTTCTTATTATGGCCTTCTTACTATACCCTTACCATAGTAAGATGGCAGCGGACAGAAGCAAGGAACAATAGCCAAGAGATAGCAGGAATGCATTCAAGGTTGAGCTGTAACTTGACAGTTACAGTTGAAACATGCGTGCGGCAGATGGAAACTTGGAAATCCGCGCATGTCACCGCCCGGCCCTGCCGCTGGCCGCTGTACTGATCCGTCAGGGGCAGCCCGAGTCGCTCGGCGCCGAGCCACTCGGCAAGCAGGCCTGACCGTGCCTGTTGCAGCGTCCTGTCGCGCGTTCTGCCCGGCCTTTTGTGTGTTTTGCCAGATCGGTGTGCAGCGCGAGGCTCTGTGAGTGCTCTCTACTAGTGCTGCTGTCCCCGTGCCTTCTGTCAAGATCTCTCCTGTACCAGTGACCATCGTGAGCAGCTCTGTGAGAATGACAGAGCGGCGGCTGCGCGGCAGGCACCATGCCGCCCCGGATGGGCCCGCGGGGAAACCGCCGCTCGGTGCACTCTTTGGCTCTGCCACTGCCAGGGAGCCTGCTGGCGAGCCACCAGCCTGGTCGGAAGCCGGCAGCAGCGGCAGCAGAGGCTCGGGCGTGAGGAAGGAGGCCAGCCTGGCGGACCTGATCGCCGGCAAGATCCCTCCCCCGTTTGCCACCTGATCTCGGCGACATGTCCGCGCTTTGGCAAAAGACAGGCTGCACTCGGTTCCTGATTGCCGCGCCCTCCAGCCTGTGAGGCTGTGCATCCGTTCGCTTCCTTTCCAAGATTCGGCTCGACAAGGCCGCTCGCTCCAGCGCCGAAATTTGAATTTCGGCGGGAACCTGCCGGCCAAGGTCGCGTTTTGGCGCCAAAATTCAAACGTGCGACCTTGGCGCCTCCCCTCGCAGGCGGCGGCGCCCCCTCCTCGGCCGAAGAGGACGGCTTTGCGCCGCTGCAGCGCCACATCGACGAGCTGACGGAGGCAAAGTTCGAACTGGCCCGTGGGCTCGAGCGGCAGCAGCAGATCGCGGCGCAGCTGGCGGCTGAGAACCAGCAGCTGCTGGACGACTACAACCGCCAGGTCGGGAGCCATTAGTCATCTTATCTTAGTCATCGCACTGGGGCAGTCTGGTTGGAGCGCTCCTTATCAGAGAGATGCTGGCAGTCCCGCCGCAAGAGTCCCACTACAGATGCCACAGGCGGGCTGATGGATGCTTACCCAGCTCAGCCATCAGCAGGCAGCGCTGGGGCTGCCTGCCGCCTTGCTTTCATCGACCCCATTGCCGCCCGGGCCACGCTTGCCAGGCAGCGGTCGCGGCCAGCTGCATTCCTGGCGTCGCCATGGCCGGCAGAAGCAACATAAAAGTGGAAACATTAACAAAAAACAAACAAACATCCCTAATTCAAGTAATGAGCTTTTGCTTCAAATTGATACATACTTTATAAATACAGAAATCATAAGATTTTCAGATCCTGCCAGCGAACTCCTCAAGTCGACGATTGAAAAGGCGATCTGCTTGCAGGGCGCCGCGCTGCGGGCGGCACGGGATGAGCTCGCAGCTCGCGAGTCCGAGGTGGGGGCGCAGCGGCTGGCAGTGGCCGGCCTGGGGGCGGAGCGGGATGCCTGCCGCTCAGCTGTCCTAGAGACGGACCAGCGAGCTTCGGTGCGGCTCCCTGCAGCCGCTTTAGGCTTTAGGGGTAGGGTTAAGCGGCAGCTGCCAAGGGCTGCCGCGCCGCCAGCGGCAGGAGCGCGGTTCTATGCCGCAGCGGGACGCTGTCCGCCCGTTTTTTTGCCTTTTTAGGGCCGCAGTGCCGTCCACGGTTCTCAAAGAGGCAGGCAGGCAGCTGCGGACCATGGCATACAATTCAAATCCATTTAAATATCGACATTGAGAGACAAGAATGACATGACATCATCAGGCGCGCCGCACACACTCAGGCTTTCCAGCGTTCATTCACCACAGACGACGGGCAATTCTTCTGATCTCGGCAGTGTGACGTAACGGGTCGTGTCACAGCTCGGCAGCAAAGCGTACTCATGACGCTGTCTGTTCGATGCGAATTTCCGATGACAGGAATTTCAGTCTGCTTTGCAGGCACGATCCAAGCTGAGAGGCTGCCGCTGCGCTGCCCGCAGGCGCTGGCGGCAGAAGTCGTGGCCTTGGAGGAGAAGTACCGCAAGGCTCGAGCCGCAGAGCTCTCCGCCGGCAAGCGGGCGGCGGAGGCAGCCGAGGCGGCGGCGGCGGCGCAGCGGCTGCAGGCGTCTGCGGCCGCCGAATGCGCGGAACTGCGCAGCATGGTGGCGGCGTTGCAGGCAGGGAGCCGCTGCAATCCGATCCTCTGTCTGCTGCAGATGGCCGGCTGCACAGCGCCGAAAGGGGGGTTTATGGTTGAGGGCTTATCTCGTTTTAGGGTATAAGGATTGAAACTCTACACCCTAGATAAACCCTAGTGGGGGGGGGCAACCAGCCTGTCACTCTGCTGCTGGCGCTGGCTGCAACCGCGCCTCCCTGCATTCCGACATGTGACTAATCCATGACTCATCAGTTGTGAACAAACTCTTGTCCGAGACGAGTGTGTACCTTTTCCTCGCCATGGAGGACCGGGAGGTTCAAATGCAAGCTACTGACCCCTTACTAGCAGCAATCCCTTACTGGCAGCGCCCGCCGCCTGCAGGAGGAGAAGGCCAAGTGGCCGGAGCAGCTGCAGAGGCTGGCGGCGGCGGCCGGCCCCGGCGGGCCGGCTGCTGCCCCGGTGCCGCAGGCTCCCCGGGGCATCGTCGCAAACGCAAGTCCCCACCTGTCCTCTCACAGTGCTGCGCTGACAAAGGGGAGGGTGGACTGCCTGGGACGCCTGCTGCACAGTCCCCAAGGCCTCCGTCGGAGAGACTGGGGGAGCGCCGCTGGCCTGCTCAGGCTTCGTCAGGGCCTCCGCTGCTCACACCGGCTGCGGGGGGCTGAGGTTGCTGGCGCCTGCAAGCCTGCCCCCCCCCCCCTTCCCGGCTTCCCCAGCCCCTCGCGGCCGGGTGCCTACCACCCGCAGAACGGCACGTGTTTGCCGGCAGCAGCCAGCGCCCGCCCTGCTGCCGCCACAGGAGGCGGAGGTCTCGCGCGTGATTGGACAGGCGGTGGAGCAGACGGCGCAGCTGCAGCCGCCAGAGGGGGGCGCGGAGCCGCCGGCGGCGGGCGCGGAGCAGCTGCCCGAGGTGCTGCAGTTGCTGCTGCCGCCGCGCAGCTACCAAGGCGCGCGCCCTCCAGCCGCCCAGCCTCGGCTGGGGCTGCTCTGGCGTTGGAGTGGTCTCTGGTTGGGCGGCTGGGCGAGTCTCACTGCTGCGAGCCGGCTGCAGGCGGCGCGGGCGGCGAGGCGGCTGAGGTGGTGGCGGAGGAGCGGCGCCTGCTGGCCAGCATCCACCGGCTGCTGGGGGAGCTGACACGGGAGAAGGAGGCGCTGCTGTTTGCGCTGGCGGGCCAGCAGGCACAGCATTTCCCTCCCACGGCTGGTGTGGCTGGGCGGCGCGGGGGCGCGGGGCCGAGTCGCGTGGGCTGCCGGGCGCAGGAGCAGTGCCGGCAGCTGCAGGCGCGCAACCGGGAGCTGCACGAGCGGCTGGACGCGCTGGGGCCGGCCCCGGCCGCGGTCTCCCCGCCGCGCGGGCGCGTGCCCGGGCGGCCGGTCGCCGGTGCGCCCCTCCCACCAAGGCAGCCGCCCGGCGGCCCGTCCCCTGCAAAAACGTCGGCTGATGAGGCTTTCCGTGGACCCGCAGGGCGCTCCTGAAGGAAGGCATGCCGCGAGATGTTTTTTTCGTGCCGCAGCTGCCCGCTCCTAAACCCAAAACCCCAGATTGCGGTCTTGAGGCCGCGCGCGCCTGGTGCCTGTAAACCGAACCGAACGATTCGATGCTGCGATCGTTGTCACCAGTAATGAGCAGCGAGCACACCAGCGTCTCGGCCGTGGAGCGGCCGGGCGTGCCGCCCGCTCGCATCTCGGGCCCGCTCCCCCACGCCGGCCTGGCCTCTGGCGCCCCTCGCGCCAAGCTTTCGACCCCGGCAATCGGACGGGGCGGTGACGGGCGTGCGGCCGCGGCCTCGACGCTAGACTCGCTGGATGCCGTCGACGTCGAGGTCGCGGGGCCGAGCAGCACCGACACGCTGCCCGAGGCCTGGAGCGCACGGGAGCTGGAAGACGCTTCCATCGCGGCCGATCTGCGGCGCCTGTGGCCGCAGCAGCAGCGCGTCGCGCGCGAACAGCGGCAGCAGGCCGTGAGCGTGCCACGGATGCGGAGCCGCGCACTCCGGCAGCGCCGGGCGGGACCAGCCCGGATGCGCGCGGCGAGCAAGGCGGACGCGACCTCGGCTGAGCCGCGTCTCGGCGTCAAGCTGGCGCTGAAGGAGCAGGAGCGGCTATGTTGCGCGCTGCGGGTGCGCATTCCCGCCTATCTAGCGACTGGCGTGGCCGCCTGGCCGGGCTGCCGGCAATGATCTCGCCCATGTTAGTCGTGCATCCGATCGTGCCGCAACGGTCGCCCCTCACGTCGCCAAACCCGGTCCCGAAAGCTGGCCTCACCCGCATGCCCGCTGTACCAGGAATGGCAGCGACTGCACGACGTGCGCGAGGGCCTCGAGGCCGGGACGCTCGACGAGCGCCAGCACGGCGATGAGGACGTCAGCAGCACCAGCTGGGCAGAGGCAGCCGGCCTGTCGGAGGATGAGCTGGTGCAGGCGCTGCGAGCAGGGCCCGCGGCGGCGCAGCGGCTGCTGCAGGCGGCCCACGGGCTGCTCTACCAGGCGACCATGAAGTGCATGCACCACGTTCGCCCCTAACAGCTGACCTCAAGCTTTCTGCCGATAGCCTTGTTGAAAATAGTGTTTGACGGCGCCTCCTGCTGGTGTCCAGGGCACGGAGTGGGACGACGTGTTCATGGAGGCGCAGAAGCTGTGGCTGGACGCGGCCGTCCGCTGCGACTTCAGTCGGAGCAGCCTCAACACGTTTGGCACGATCTACGTGCGCCAGCGCCTGTCCAGGTGAGAGCCGCCCCCAAGCGCAGCTTCAGCCACTCTTCGCTGTGCTGTGACCAAGAGCAGCACAGCTTGGCTCCTCCTGGAGGTCCCTCCCACGACCAGGCCCTCCACCGTTCGGCGATTGCTAGGAATTTTTAGCGTTCGGTACATTTTTAACAGGGATAAAACATAAACATGTCCATTTCAAAGCCCTGACTGCACTCTCCTGCGGAGTCATGGCCGCTGTTCCCAGCCTCCGCAGCCAGCCCACCCTTCAAAGACCGTCCCGCCGCCCTGACGCCCCAAAACCCGACAGAAACCCCCCACAAATACCCCCAAACCCCACAAAACCCCCTACAAACCCTACAAAACCCTA
>BHFV01001030.1:379-11263 GCA_003568905.1 Trebouxiophyceae sp. KSI-1
AGGGTTTAGGGTTTAGGGTCGGAAAAGCGCACCCAGCGCCACGTGGCAGCAGTCGACCGCGGCCGCGCCCAGCCGCCGCACTCCCTGACTCACGTCCGTGAAGTGCTTGAAGAGGTCGATGTTGGCGGCCCACACCTCGTCGTGGTCGTAACCGAAACCAGTCACCTGCGGGCGTTTAGGGTTTAGAGCGTTAGGTTTAGGGTTTATGGTTCCGGGCTTAGGGCTCGATCGACGGATCAGAGCGTGGGGTGCACGACCCGAGCCAAAGGCGCGGCACCAGCTCGTCGCCGACGGGCTCGGGGCGCTCGAATACTCGGGAGTTTTGCCCCAAAAAATCATGGAAAACCCCGAATTTTCCCCGTCTGAGGAAGTTTGGCAGTGCGGTGGCGGCACCCTGCAGCGTGCGGGGAGGAGGGGCGTCGCGCACCAGCAGGCTGCGCGTGATGTCGTCAGTGTCGGAGACGCGGATGGGCTGCCCGTTGCACTTTGCTCCCTGTCCGTCTGCTGCAGTGTACGTACGCGTTGCCCACGCGAACGGCCCTCCCGAGAATTCGACCACGCAGGCCGCCACCGGCTGCCCCAGCAGCAGCACTGCGGTTCGAAACGACAGGCTGTCAGGCGGCGGCGGCGCCGGGGCTCTTCGCCTTGCGGCAGCAGCAGGCTTTAGAGTTTCGGCCCTATAAACCCTGAGCCCTGTAAATGGACCCTAGACTGCAGGGGCCGAGGCGGCAGCAGCAGGCAGGCGAACGGCCCCAAACAGTTCAGGAGGAGCGCATCAGAAATCAGAAGAAGCTACTCACGTCTGACCATCTTTAGGGTTTAGGGTATCTGCATCTTTAGGGTTTAGAGTATCTGCCACAACTCACAAAGGAAAGCCCGCACATGGCTCGGGTTCTGAGACGCAGGAAGGCTTGATGATGCGGCCTGGAACCGCCAGAAACCCTGATCCTGATCCTTGGGAGGGAACGCCCGCCGACGCTGGTAAACGGTAGCAGTTTTCCCCGGAAGAAATGGAAAATCAGGTGTGGTGCATGCCTCCCAGCCAGGCCGGTTTTCAGATGGCCAGTTTTCAATGGAGAGAAATGCAGGTTTCAAATATGGCGAGAAGAGCGTGCATTTCTCTCAGAAATGCAGGGAAGATTAGTGTTTTCCCAGATATCTTGCATTTTTACCCCCATCAATAAGAGTGCCGGCTTGCCTGCGACCGAGACGGCAAAGGACGGGTAGGCGTGAGAGAAGTTGGTGGTGCCGTCCAGCGGGTCCACGGCCCATAAGTACGGGGAGCTGGGGTTGCCGGACACGCCGCCCTCTTCACCCAGGAACGCATGACTGCAGGCCACAGAATACAGGCTGTCACACCTCCGAAAACCCTTGATAGGATTTTATACCTGTCGCCCGGCCGGACTGCCTGCAGCGATGGCATCGCTTCCGCAGACTTTGCCGCCTTACTGATGGTGTTTGGGCGGAAAGATGGGTTGCAGTGCAGCAGCGGCGTTTTGTGAGGCGCCCATGATGCTGCTCAGCGAGCCGGGAAGCATTCTGGCATTCTGATTTCCCACGAAAGCAGCTGAAGAAAATGACGAAGGCAGGCCGAGCTCGCCCCCCCGGATCCTCCTGCCTCATGCCTTGCCTTGGGCTGACCTCTGCCAGGCTGTCTGGGATCCAATTGCCAGGCTGTCTGGGATTCGAGTGCCAGGCTGTCTGAGATACGAATGCCAGGCTGACAGGGCGCACCCAGGGAAGCGGTCGCGCAGGTAACTCATGATGGCCTCCTCGCTCGCCTTGTCGGTGTCAGTTACCAGGTCGGTGGCACCCTTGAAGGTTATGTTCTTAGGCTTGTCCAGCGCCTCGGAGACAATCTGGCGGCAGCAACAGTAGGCGGGGTCAGTCAACATCATAAACTGACAACAGCAGGCTGATGTTGAAGACTCTGAATCGTCAAGTCGCGTCTTTCGGCGTGACAGCGAAGCAAGAAGAGCAGGCAGAATTTGAATGGGGATTGTGTGGGGGCATGACTTGCAGCTTTCTGTGCTGTTACGGGGGCCTGCACGGCTTCATGCCTGGGGCTTCCTATGCTACATGCGCTGTCTGTTCTGGAAGGAGGCGGTTTGCAAGGCTGGTGGCAAGTTCGGCAGATTGCCCACCTTGGCACCTGCCTCAGCCGCCTTCGTGGCACCCTCTTGCAGCTCTGCAATGGGAATCTCCGACACTGCTATGGCAGCGATGCCCTCAGTGCCGTTCGCCCGGCATCCCAGAGAGGGACCGCTCCGCGGCTGTCTGCCGCTCGGGTGCTGCGCTGCCGACAACCTGCCAGAGGCCGCTGCTGCGGGCGCCCAGCGGCACGGCCGGGCGCTGGCCAGGCGCTGCAGCAGGCCAGCAGCCGGCGCGCTGCATGTGGCTCGCCTGCAAAGGAAAACCAGGCTCTGTGAGGCGCTATTCGGTAAGATGCCATTAGCAGCAAGCTAGGAGCTGACAATGCAGCGAATTGCCAGCGACAGGCCGGCAGCAGACTGCTTGCTTGCCGGTCTGCTTGTGCTCCAAGGACCGACATTAAGCATCTACGGACCGTATCCGGCCAGCGCCAGGCATAAAGCTGATCGCACATGCTCCTAAAGCTCGAATTTGGCCCTATTGGCCGCACGCTGTGGGCATGCGAGCCGCTGTAAGACGAGGTTCGCAAAAACAGTGTGCATGCCGGTTGTGTCGCGCCGTCAATCGGGCCGGCCGATTCGGCAGGAAAGCGCACCCGTTGAGCATGCCGGCCATATTCATATCGGACTCAAACTTATAGAATGACGCCAGTTCGCCTAGCGGCTTGCTAGGGCACGGCTGCCATTCTTAACCGGGTCTCACAATGGTCTCACTGAGCAGCTTGACTGCGGCAAGCTGCTTTACATGGACTGCCTCTGCTATTACCAGAGGTTCATTCATCCCTCCTAGATATGGGGTGAGCCAGCTTTGCGTGCCGCCCTGCAACACCGCAGTGCGGCACAGCTGCCCGTGTTTCATATTGTATGGAGGCCAGCGTGTGGCGAGTGGCTGCGCAGGAAAAGGTGGCGACGCGTGCAGAACATACAGCAAGAATAGTACGCATACGGGCCAACTGCCCCTCACCGAGCGACCCCACTCACTCAGACGCCTCGCGCTCTCAGGCTCCTTCAGTTCGCATCCGTTCTCAGTGTCACAGGACGCGTGTGGGGGGACATGACCGTTGCCGGAAGCTGCTGGCGGCGGTGGAAAGCGGCCAGAAGCAAGATGGGGCCGAATTTGGGGGAGCCGAGCTGTCTCACGTTGCTCAAGACACAGCCAATTACCTGCTCCCTCTGGCTGCAGAGGGGCGCTGGTATCGGCGGTGCGGTGCAACCTGAGTGCAGGCGGCGCGGGGAATCCAAGAGGGGCAGCGATGGCTGCTGGGGCTCGGTCCAGTCAGGAAAGGAGCAGTGGTTGCAGAAAAACGCGCTTACGAGAAGGGCCCTTGGGAAGGACCGTTGCTGGGAAGGGCCCTTTCAGGTTGCTGTTGTCAGATGCCGACGCTGGCAGTGAAGTAATGCGCCTGCCGCTCTGCAAGCGGAGTGCCATAGCCGGGGAGTCAGTGGCAACGAATCGTGCTCTGCAGCAACGACCACACCCAGCGGCTCAGGTAATCGAGATGACTACTAAGGGTCCATGCTTGCGAGTGATCGCACCTGTGACATAGTGTGTAAGCGGATTGAAGAAGAACTGCTCCTCCATTTCAGGCGGGGAGCCAGAGCCAGCCGCTGCACCGCTGTTCGTCCGGAGGCCAGCCTCGGGGTCCTCTGGATCGGCCGCAGCCGCCAGTTCGCTGCTGCCCTCCCTGCTGGCGCTCTCCTCGCTGCTGCCGCCGCCCCCTCGGCTGCCGCTGCCGGAGCTGCTGGGCTCCGAGTCGGAGCACTTGGGCTGCGGCAGCGGCTGCGGCGGCCCCTCGGGTGCCACAGCCGCGAAAGCGACCTCTCCACCCCCCGGCTGCTGCACTATAATTGGCAGCGGCCGCAGCTGCGGCTGGAAGTCGAGGTCCGCCTCCTTGGCTGCCAGCGAGGCGGCTCGATGCCGCTCCAGCGCCGCCAGGACTGTGGCGCACGCTGGCCTCAGAACCGTGTGTGGGATGTGTGTGCAGGACGCAGCATTGGTGGGTACTGGCAGCAGGCGCACTGGCTGCGCGCCGTCGTCTGGATGGTCTGGAGCAGTAGACCAGGAACAGCGCCAGCAGGCCGGTGACGACGATGAGGACGGCCAGACTCAGGCCTGCGTCAAAGGGCGAGCCGAGCTTCACCAGGTGCAGTCGTTCACAAACGACCGAGAGGTGATGCTTGAGAGCACCGCCATGCGGGCTGCAATCGGGAGATCGCAGACATAGACCCCGTCACAGGCAGTATCGTGCCGAGCTGGTGCACACACTTGAAACACTCGATCAGGTTGCGCATGCGATGTGCATGCCTGCATGCACCAGTGTTCCCGCTGCGCAGGGCCGAGTTGAGCGCATACAAGCAACCAGATGAGGCTGTTGCAAAGTGACTTATTGGTTGCAGAGGTGTGGTAGAGCGGCTTGCCGATGTAAAGCAGCAACGTCTTTGCGCCGAGCGGCGCGAGCAACGAAGGCGGGGATGATGAGCTAGGTCCCGGGCTCGATTGGGGTGCGAGCGCCACCGGCGTAGCTATCGGCACCTCGGTCGACATCTCGAGTCTCCCTGATTACCGGCCGACCGCGCTCGAAGTGCGTGGCGACCCCGACCGGTGCGCGGACAAGACAGGAATTGTGCGAGACGAGCGTTTCGCAACAGGGATCTCTGTCTTCCGCTTGCCGAAGCCTCGATCTTCGGTGGCCCGCGCTGCGCCGCGACTCATTAACGCCCTCGCGACGGGCAGCCGCGAATGCGCGCGCACCATTGCCATTGCTCCCCTCCACTTTCGACTTGTATCTAGCGCAGAGAGAAGAGAATCGGTCGGCGGCAGGCAAAGACGCGCGCGGCCTCGATCTTCATCGAACACTGAGCTGATTATGGTGGCTGCCAGCATACCCCTCTTTTTCACACGCGTCTCTCGCAAAGCAGAGCACTCATCACAGCGACCGGGCGTCACCGCCGCGGCTGCCCAAAGCCCTTGAACTCCCTCTCCTCCCCGGGCGGCTCCTGCCGTCCCTCCTGCTGCTGCGGCGGCGTGCCCGGCTCGAACTTTTTGTCCTTCTTCAGCCGGCCGTTGAGCGCCCGCAGCAGCCTGCAGCGCGGCGCCGCCTCACTGAGCAAAGCAGCAGCGGCAGTGGCAGGATGTGCCGCTGCACAGCTTTGTGCTGCCCACACCCTTCTCACTCACAACACCCCCTCGCGGCCCAAATCACGGGCATAACCGCAGCGCATCTGCCCACCACAGCCTTTTCTAAGCGAGCGAGCAGACCTGCCCTCTCTTCGGCTGGTCAGTGCGAGCAAACCGTCCCCCGGCTTGCGCAATTAGTCATGCCGTTCAGGGCGTAGAGTCTAGGGTTCTTTAGGGTTCAGGGTTGTGATTCAGGGTTGCGCGATGAGTCACACCGAAAGAGGTGCGCAGGCAGTTGCGCCTAGGAGAGAAGAGTGCGATGAGTCATGCCGAAAGATTCACATCGCGCTCCCATGGAGCAGGGAACCGGGCCTCGCGAGGGGGCGCGCCTGAAGGCGACGACAGAGACAGGCGCTCCCAGCGGGCTGCCCTCCTGGTCGCCGAGCGGCACCGTCAGGTCTGCCTGGGCGTACTGTTCCCGCCGCTCCTCCAGGATGGCAGCCAGCTGCTGCCGCGTCGCCTCCACAGCATCCTCCTGCCCGCCCGCCTGCAGATGACACAGCGCCGCCAGCTGCTCTCACGCAGCCGCCCCGGCCCCACTGGTGGCGGCAGACTTCCAGGCCTCCGAAAAACCGACATTCCCCCCGTTTTCCATTTCGCCGGGGAGGTCGGCACGTTTTCCCGGGGGGGAAAGGTCCCAGGGCCGGGAGAAACAGTTTGTGCCGAGGGTTTCCTTTCTCCGGGGATGAAAACGTCTGCCTTTCACGCGCATCAGTGCCTTGGCCCGGGGTTGTGCCGGCAATGGGCCTTTTCACCAGAGTGCATGCTGCACTGCTTGTGAGACACGCGTGCTTGGAAAGTTCGGGTGCCTGTGAAGCCCAGACACCGTTGAAAAAAATAGAAATATTTATATTTCTAATTATTTATATCAATATATTTATGTAAAATATTTTATATCAATTATATATTAATTTATATATTTATATATTAATTTTATATATATATATATATTTAAAATATATTTATTTTTCGAATACTTTGAAATAAATTTCCTTTTTGAACATTGTTTCGAGCGCCTGCTGAGCCCCCACTGCGACCAGCCGACCTGAGGCGCGAAGCAGACGGGCCCTGCCGCCTGGCGGCACTTTAGTAAGGAAGTAGTAATGAAGTAATAAGCCGAAGGCAGGTAGCCTTCCTGAGGCAGAGCCAAGGGGAAAGGGGGGGGTGCCAGCGCTGGCAATTTCAAGTTCAAGTTTTCCAAGCGGCCCGGAAAAACTTGAGGAGCCGTGAGCAAGCAGCGCCCAAAACCGCAAAGGGGAAAGGGGCTTGGGGGCAGGAAGGCAGTCAAGCGGCTCATGCAGGCGGCCAAAAGGCGGCATGAAAGCAAGCTGCCAGCCTGTTTGGCAGGCTCAGGAGGCGTGCAAAAGCAGCCCCTTTTGAGCGGACGAGCAAGGGGGGGGGTGTAGTAGCTCCACCAGTGGGGCGTGTAACTCCACCAGTGCAAAGAGGAGGGGTGTGTAACTCCACCAGTGCAAAGAGGAGGGGGTGTGTAACTCCACCAGTGCAAGGAGGAGGGGGCGGAGGGGGCCCTGCCTGAGCCTGCGCCTCATCCCCGCCGGCAGCAAGCAGCGGCCGGGCGGCCAAGTCCTGTGAGCAGGCGCGGCGGGCCAGCAGCTCCGGCGGGCCCTCCAGCCAGACGACGATGGCGTGCTGCATGAAGCCCCAATTTTTTCGGCGCGTCACGGCGCCGCCGCCGGTCGCGACCACGCAGCTCGTGTGGGGCATGAGCGCCTGCAAGGGACCATGACTAAGACCATGACTAAGACCATGACTAAGACCATGACTAAGACCATGACTAAGACACGCAGCTCGTGTGGGGCATTAGCGCCTGCAGGGGATGGGCAGTTTTGTGAACAACTAAAAAAGAGGTGCTGGATGCAAAAAGCAAAAAGAAAAAAATTGAAATGCTTAAGGTACTGAACTTGGTCTGGAAGTAGTGCTGAAACTACACCAATCAGTCGAAACTTGAAAGTACATGACTACGAGCGTGACTAAGAGCGGACTTGACTAAGACCAGGTCATGACTGAGAGGCGGGCGCGAGAGGCTCGATGGGAGCAGCCGACTCGGGACTCGGAGAGTGAGAGCTGGGAGCTGGCGCTGGCTGCCTGCTGTCTGCTTGACACGCGCTTGCCGGCGTGTCAGGAGCTGCCGTTTGGTGGTGGTGTTACCTGCGCGATGAGAGCTCAATGCTGTCTGATTTTTTTTAAAATGTGACACTCGTGAAGTAGCGCAGAGGGGCCGGTTGCAAGCGGGCAAGCCCAGCTCGCAGGTGAGGCGTGTGAGAGGGAGAGGGGGTGAGCCGCACCTGCAGCACGGCGCTCTCGAGCTCCCGGAAGCCCTCCTCGCCATCCTCCCGGAAGATGTCGGCGATCTTGCGGCCAAAGTGCTGCTCCGCGATCGCGTCGGCGTCCAGGAAGGGGTAGTCCAGCGCGCGGGCGACCAGCTTGCCGACCGTCGACTTGCCGCTGCGGGGGAGCGCAGGCAGCTGGGCACGTGCCGATGGCATGGGATTGGACCCGAAAAAAGGCGGGAAAAAGTGCGGTTCCAGAGGCGTCGCGCCTGCCCATCATGCCGACGAGGTAGATGCTGGTGCCTCCCAGCCGCTCTTTGACTTCTCGCGCCGTCTCCTGAGCGGACCGCCAAGCGTCAGGGAGGTCACTGATTGTACTGCAGTTGCGGTGGTCTGCCGGGTGGGGCCGCGCCTCGATCTGGCGGTTGAGCTGCTTGAACTCCTCCGCCTTCCTGATCGTCTCCTCGTCCAGCTCGGGCGCGACGCCCTCGGCGGGCGGCGACGCGGCGGCGGCCGGCGGCGGCGGCGGATCGAGGCTGCCCGCGCTTCTGACTGCCCAGCCGGCACGGCATCGCCGTTGCGCGGGTGCGTAATGTGTTTCGTGCGCCCGCCGTCCGCACCTGCAAGCAGCAGCTTGGCTCAAGTGCCGGCGAATCAGCATCGCGAATCCATCACTCTAGCACGGAACCGGCTTTGACCTTTCTTTCATGCTGCATTGTCCCGACGGTGGCTGCAGTCCTGCTAGCCTGCGCGCCGGTGCCAAGACGCGGCCATCCGCCGCGTGTGCGGGTGCTTGCAGCGGATGCATCGCTCAAAAGAAACCAGGACCGATGCGCAAGTGCCCTTTACACGAAAAAGAAGCTGGATCCGATCGTTTGGCGGCGACAATCGCCTCCTCGGCCCCTTTCGACTCGACACTCTCGCAGCCCTACGGCTGCCATATCCTCGCCCGGCCAGCCCCGGCCTTTGGTTTTCGGCCCACACTTTCCCGCGAGTTATTTCGTAGATAGACGCCATGGCTCCGCAGGTACGACGAGTGACCAGCCCCACCCCGCACTCGGCTGGCCCCTGGGCCCACATGCGAGCGTGGAACTAACACGAGCGCCCCTTTGGCTGTCCCGCAGGTCCTTCGCTCGGGCAACGCCCCCATGATGGCCAAGCTGCCCGTCCAGGTGGGCTGCCCGCAACCTGAGCCAGCAGAGCAACCCGACGTGCATGGCTGGCGTGTGGCGCCCCGGCCGCCCAGAGCCGGATTCGACAGCCCGGCGGTGACGGGCGCAACATGCGAGGGATGTGGCGTGCACAATGCCGAACGGCGATGACGCAGGCCGCCACAGCAGCGCAAGACGGCGGCGCGGAGCGGGCGGCTGAGTGCATGTGTGCCTTCGCGCAGGGGCGCGTCGCAGCGCCGGCGCCGCGCGCCGCTCGCCGTGCCGCCGTGCGGGTGGCCGCCGCGGCGCAGATCCCGATCGCCGTGGAGGAGAAGGCCAAGGTGCCGGCCGAGCTGGAGAAGATCGAGCTGCCGCTGAACACCTTCAGCCCCAAGAAGCCGTTCAAGGCCAAGATCAAGAGCGTGGAGCGCATCGTCGGCCCCAAGGCGACCGGCGAGACGTGCCACATCGTCATCGAGACGAACGGCGAGATCCCCTTCTGGGAGGGCCAGTCCTACGGCGTCATCCCGCCGGTCCGCCCCTCCATCCCGCCGCCCAAACCTGCCGAACGCACGCAGCCTCTCGGCCCCCTTCCCCTGCCTTCCCAGCACTCTACACAGCCCTGCAACGCGCCCCAGTCGAGCTCGCATCCCACTCTCCTCACCCGAATCTCACCCTCCCGCCCTCTCCACCCCTCTTTCCCCTAACTCTCTCTCAGGCACTCCTCCTCACGCCTCCGCCGCCACCCGCCGCCCGCAGGGCACCAAGGTTAACAGCCGCGGCAAGGAGATGCCGCACGGCACGCGCCTGTACTCCATCGCATCCACGCGCTACGGCGACTACTTTGACGGCAAGACTGCCAGCCTGTGCGTGCGGCGCGCGACCTACTGGTGCCCCGAGAAGCAGGCCGAGGACCCCGAGAAGAAGGGCATCTGCTCCAACTTCCTGTGCGATGCCAAGCCCGGCACCGAGATCACCATGACGGGTCTGCCCTCCTGCCTTGCCCTCCTCATCTCTCTCTCATCGAGACGACCGTGTCTTTCAACAACAAGGGGCGAATTCGCATGCGACCTGTCAGGAAACAAACAGCTGCTGTGCGATGCACGAGCCGATCCGAATTGTTAGTTTATTTTGGTTGAACGAGATCATAGCCGCCGCCGCCCCCCCCCCCCCTCCTCCCCAGCCCAGACTGCAGGCATCAAAGTCATTTTGACCGCTGCGTCCTCTTGCCTACCACCCCTTCTGCTGCTTTCAGGAGCTTCGCTGCTCTCAGGCAGCAGGCAATTGTCCGCCGGCAGCTTGCAACGATTTATTTGCCACCCAAATCGAGTGAAAACTGCCGCTGCAATGTCGGATGACTGTCTGTAACGTCGCGGCGCGCCGTCACGATTGCTTTGTAAGCACCGAGCCCACTCTGCGGCTGAGCTGGGCTGCATGGCTCGCTCTGAAGCCCTAAACCCTAAACGACCGCAGCTTGCCGTTCGGCAGCCCTGCTGCCTTTCCCAGCCCTCCAGCCCCGCCTTTGAAGCCGCCTGCGCGGATTTTGATACCCTAATGGAACCCTAACAGAAACCCCATACCCTCAGCCAACCCCAGGCAGCGCGGGCCAATCGGCAAGCCGTCCTGCTGCTGCTGCTGCTGCTGCTGCCTGGGCAGTAGGGGAAACTAAAACAGCTTGATCAGACCCTAACTGGACCCTAGCCCTGAAAGACCCTCCCCCCGGCAGCGTGGGCCTGACCGGCAAGTCATCCTGCTGCTCCGTCTGGGGAGGGTTGGGAATTCAAACAGCCTCATCGGACCCTATTAAACCCTGAATGAATCATAAGCCCTAATCTTTCCCCCTGCGACGGCGCAGGCCCGACCGGCAAGATCCTGCTGCTGCCGCCGGAGGAGAACGCGGTCCACATCATGGTCGCGACCGGCACCGGCATCGCGCCCTACCGCGCCTACCTGCGCCGCATGTTCATGGAGGTGAGCTGCCAACCCGACAGCCTGTAATGGCACCCTAGCAGGGTTGGAACCCTAGCAGGGTTTCGCCGTTTGAATGGATGTCTGGTGTCTGTTGTCACCTCGCGGGGCCAGCTGGCTCAGGGGAACCGCCCCGCCCCCCCCCC
>BHFV01001031.1:0-11037 GCA_003568905.1 Trebouxiophyceae sp. KSI-1
TGTGCGCATTTCTCCCGGAGAAAGGGAAGAGAGGGGGAAAATAACTTCTCCCCCACCCGAGGCCTTGTAGTTTCACCCGCAACAGTTGGCCTGGGCGCAGCGGGGGCAGAGCAGCAGCGTGCGTGTGATGGTGGATTGGAGGGGGGAGATGGGATGGTTGGCTGGCGTGGAGGGCGGGCCTGCAAAGGCGGCACGGCGCTGCGGGTCCACCGTGTAGACGGGGCCGATGTCGAGTTTGGCCGGCACACGCCTGCAGATCTCTCGGCGCAGCTCTGCGGCGTCCTGCGAGCAGCCGCGTAGCAGGCGTCTCGGCGACCCCCAGGCCCCTGGCAGACGTCCCCTGCCTGGGCTGCAACAGGAGGCGTGCTCCTTACAGGCGACAGGCTGTGTTCTGAGGGAGGGCAAGGGGTGCCTGGAAGGACTGGTAGCGGACAAAGATGTCTCCATCCAGCGTGAAACACAGCTCGCGGCGGCGGAAGAAGCCGGCGTCCGCCTGCGGGTGCTTGCTGTCTGCAGCAGGTCGACACGCGTGTGCCTCAGCCGCGCATGCAGGGTCACTGCACTGCATCTTGCGGCTCCGGCGCCACGAGAGCGGACCGTTGCCGTACGCCAGCCACTTGTGGAACTCCTCAAATGGAAATAGTTGCCCTGCAGGCGGCGTGCTCGGAGTCAAATTGAGGAAAGGTTGAGAAGCGCATGCACGACGTCCAGGGTGGCCGGGCGGCTGCACCGTAGTATAGCTTCATCAGCTGCTGCACCTTGACGCCCGCGAACTCGTCCACCTGGCCCGCATCTGCACAGGGCCTCCTCAGGGCGCCATCTTGCGAATATAGACAGGCAGTTGCGCGGCGAGAGGCGGTCCCCACCCGGCATCTCCTCCTCCAACGGCACATCGGCGCCGTCGTCCGCAGGCTCGCCCTCGGATAGCCTGGCTCGCTTCGCATCTGCACCGCTGATGGGTGTTTGAGCGAAATTCGTGGCTGCATCACGGCGGCCGCGAGAGGCCGAATGAGTGGCTAACCATGCTCATCGTCGGAATGTGTGGAGACCATGGTTTGCCACCGTTCTGGCGCGCGCCCCTGCATCGGACCAGGCGAGTGAGTGTCCAGCTCAAAATCAGTGCCTGGCTGGACGCTCAGAGTGGACGATGTACAGCATCCGCGTGCTTTGTGGCTGCTTCGTGCGCGCTCCAACTACATGCAACAGCAGTAAAGCGCGGGCAAATCGGGAATCAGGGGAGCAGAGCTGCACCAGCGCTTCTCCCGCCCGCCTCACAGTCAGCTGCCTCTGTGCTGCTGGGCAGCGGAACGCGCCGGCGTCTAGAAATCGTGACTAGGGACCAGACCATAGCGCGGAACCCTGAGCTAGAATAGGGTTCTGCGACGAAGTTAGTAAGCAAGGGGCAAAAGGCGCCCGTGTCCTCCTGAGCGGGATTCTGAAGATCACCGCGAGTTCATCGTGACATAGTGATAGTAGAGACGTACCGCCTAATCATTCGTGACCACGCTTGCACTCTGCGTTCGGCTCGCCGAGATCACATCCCAGACCGCCAGCATCGCGCGCGCCCGTCCGTGTTTTGTAGTGAGCAAGCTCTCAGACCTAGCCCTTGATATCTCGCAGTTTCTCAGTAGCCGGATTGAGTCGCGGGCTGGCGGCAAGCGCGCTCGAGACGAAAGGGGACGGTGCGCTAGCATCAGCGCGGGTCATCAACGACGACTGGCGAAGGCGCCAGCGCTCCTTACATCGGCACCTCCGAGACCACTGATTTCTGCTTCAAGGTGAGCCCACAGCGCTGCCGCACAGGCGGGGGTCACGGCGAGGGCACGGATCGGACATCACCCCCTATACCTCCGAGAGCGCGCGCTACTTGCCGCCCGGCGCCGTTTCGAGATCCCACATAGTCGATATGATCATTCACTTGCCGCTCAGGCTATCGGCAGCGTCGCGGAGAAGTTGGTGGTAGTGCATGGCTCGCTTCCCATTTCGCTTCCGGTGAAGTTGACGGGTCGGGTTGTAGGTTCGACAGCAGTGTTCTGGGCGTGTCGTAAGCTAGAGCAAATTGCATTGAGCGATACCGGCCGAGATGGGCGTGGCGGAGGTGGTGCGCGCAAAGCGTTCGCGCAAGTCTCACATGCCCCTATGTGTGTGCAATCAGGCGCGGAGTTGCTGTGGAGCTGTGACAGGAGCGGCATCTACAGCACGACCGCACTCTTGGTGGTCTATAGCGCGGCTTCATGACAGAAGACAGGTCACTCCAGCTGCAATCGAGCAACCCAAATGTGCGCCTCTGCACCTTCCTGATCCTGTAGCCAGAAGCTCGCTGAGCGATACCTGACTAGGGTCAAGGCTGACTGCCCTCGTCTCAGTGCAGCTGCAGCCCATTAGGATGGAATACGCCTGCTGGTCTCGGGCCGGTGCTGACCCGCGTGGCAGGCCCAAGGCAAACCAGGCAAGGCTCCTCCACACGCAGCCTTGCTCTCCAGCCGATCAGGGTGCGGTGTCCGCCAGCATGACGCATCTCGTCCGTCTGCAGGATGCTTTCGTGGTGAAGGAGGGCATGGGCGGCTCCAACACCTGCTTCTTTGCCGTCTTTGACGGCCACGGCTCGGACGGGGCCAAGGTGTCACGTCATCTGGCTAATACCATGCCCCGCCTCATTGCCAGCAGCGAGGAGTTTCGGGTGCGACCCATCTGCCGCACAGCTGCCTGGACCGGACGTCGATATTCGTTGAAACGGCTGTTCTCTACTAGGCACGAGGCCTGACAGGCTGCGCTGGGGGGAACTTGCAGTTGCAACGCTACCGCGAGGCGCTGCAGTCCCAGATCCCCGCCTGCAACCGGCAGCTGTCGACGGTGCCGTACATAAACTCGCGCTTGTCGGGCAGCACGGCCATCACTGCGCTGCTGGACGGCTCCGGCCTGCTGACGGTCGCCAATGTGGGGGACAGCCGCTGCATGCTCGGCCGCGTGACCGGCGGCCGACTGCAAGTGGCGGCGCTGAACACCGACCACAACCCGGACGTCCCCGAGGAGGCCGCCCGCATCCTCGCCTGCAAGGTGCGGCGCCCTGCCAGCTTCCTTCTGCGCTCCTTTTGTATATTATGCAAGAAACAGACAAGCGAGCAGCAGGCGACGCTTGGAAAGGTGCCCCCTGCTGCCGGCAGCTAGTGGAGTCTGTGGTAGTTGTCTGAGCGCGTGGCTGCCATGCAATGCAGGGCCGCATCGAGCCGTACAAGTTTGATGGCGTGCATGTCGGCCCCAAGCGCGTCTGGCTCGCGAACCAGGAGCTGCCCGGCCTGTCGATGACTCGGGCGCTCGGCGACCAAGTTGGGGCTTCTCTGCAGAGCCAGAGATCACACAGGCACGCTGCCTGCCTCTGCTAACTGGTGGTGCTTATGAATGTCGGTCTGCCTGTACGGTGGACGCCAAGAGAGCGGCCAGGCAGCTGCAAAGACGCGTTTGACGGGAGCGTATGCTGCTGTTGTTCTTTTTGCAGATCTTCTCTTCCTTCTGCAGATGGGTGTTGTTTGCACTCCTGCACCAGTGCAATCACAAGCAGGCCCTGAGCAGCGTGTTGCTGCCTGCAGGTGATGCTGACGCCCGAGGACAAGTACCTGGTGCTCTGCAGCGACGGCCTGTTCGAATTCATGGACAACGAGTACATCATGGCCATCGTTCACCACCAAGTCATGCAGGGCTGGCAGCCGGCCGACATCGCCAAGTGCCTGGTGCGCCCCCGAAATCTGGCGCTGCCTTCCAGGATGACAGCCTGTCTAAGGCTGTTCCAGAAATTGAGTCAGAATGGATGGATGAGGGAAGTTGGCAGATGCTGCCGGGGAGAGGATGCGAGAGGGCACCCGCCCTGCCCACTGTGAGCCGTCGCAAGGGCTGACCAGGCTACCTGCAGGTGGCGGAGGCGACGCGGCAGTGGATGGAGGAAGAGGACGGCATCATCGACGACTGCACCATAGTCCTCGTGCTGCTTGACGTGCCGCGCCCCGGCCAGCCCGCGACGCCCCAGCCGCAGCCGCCGCAGCCGGCGCCAGTCTCGCCGCCGCCGACGCAGCACCCGCAGCAGCCGGCGCCGCTGGCGTCGATGGCGCGCAAAATGCACACGATCGCGCGCCAGAACGTCAACATGCTGACGCCGGACAGCCTGCAGCGCACCCCCTCGCTCAGCAAAATTCGTGTCAAGACTGCGTCATAGTCGCGCGCTGACCGGCCACCAGCCTTCCCTTCCTTTTTGCAAGCAATTCTTTGGGCGGGACCCATGCTCGGGCGCCTTCTGTTCCACCAGCAATCCCTGTTCAGCCGGCCCCCGATTCTTCCTTTGCCCCCCTTTCCCCCAGCCCTCTCTCGCTTCACCACCCTTCCCTCCGCAGACCAGCGAGCAGAACACTTGAAAACGATGCCTGAGCTGCACCTCTTTCGATCCCCCCCGCCTGTGCATAGCCATGCCCACCTGTGACGCCCCAGAATCAAGCGCCCAGCAGCGCCGCTCCTGTGTGCTGGATCTATTAGGCCACTTGCGCTTCACCGCCCTGGCTTTTGCCCTGTCCCTGTCCCGTCCTCGTCACCTACCCTGCCCAGGCTGTCCTGCAGAGCCTCTTGCAGATGTACTAGATGTCTGGTTCCTGCCGCCAGTGTCTGTCGCCGAAGCCTGATGTGGAGACGTGAACATGCCAGGCCACCTGTATGCCGCCTGCGCCGCGGCCGCAGCATGCGGTCCACTGGGCAGCAGACAGAGCGGCCCAGCGCCAGCGGGAGGGCCCGCATTTTTGAGGACGGTGTGCGTTCGTTCGCTGCCGCATCGCAGCGCCTGTAATTTGTTGTGAGCGGTATTGGCGCAGCTGCAGCCACGCACCAAGAGCTCGGCAGGCGCTGCCGCAGGCGGCGCCTCCGAGCCGAGCAAGCAGCTGTGCCCCTTACAGTGACACATGCCAAAGCCCCCCAGCAAGCAGTCTCAGGCATGTGAGAGAGGCTTGCTAAGCGGGCAGAGCTCCTCCAGGGTCACGCGAGTCTCGAGCTGAAGCAGACGTCAGCAAAGCGACGCGAGCGGCGGCCGGGCGCCTCAGGCGGCCTTGGGCTTGGCGGGCGGCCGGTGCCGGCCCCGCTTGGCCGCGGCGCTCACCAGCAGGCCGGCAAAGACAAGCACCACCGCCAGCCACTGCTGCGGCAGCAGCGGGTTGCCGTTCCAGAGCACGCTGAGCAGGATGTTGAAGAACTTGCGCGTGGTGCAGATGAGCGTGTTTGCCAGGCTGCCAAACTTGCGAATCGTCAGGAATATGAACAGCTGCCCGACGGCACCGCACAGGCAGAAGGCGGCGAGGTCGCGCGCGGCAGCAGGGTGGCGCGCGCAAAACGCAGCCAGCTCGGGGCCGGCGGCGCTGAGGCCGAAGAGCAGGAGGGAGTAGTAGAGGGAGCACCACAGGTTCATCCAGGCCATCGTCCAGAGCGCGGTCGAGTCCCTGTACTTGCGATGGATCTCGTCCTGCAGGAAGGGACGAGGGGCACACGCCTTTGGGCGAGCCGCAGGCTGGTGGCATGCAGGCAGCCAAAGAGGAGGTTGGCGGCGGCGGCAGCGGCAGGATGCCCATGCCAACCTCCCACGGTTGCCCAAAGGCACCGTGCGGGCAGCTGCAGGGAATGGAGCGCTGTGGCGGCTGGGAAGACTGCAAGGGCGACACGGTGGGGGAGTGGGGGGCAACAAGGAAGAACAGGAGTTGGGTGAGGGAAATAATGAAAAGCGGGCGAGTCGCACATGCCACCTGCTGGGGGGTGTGTGCGGCGCAGCCATGCTGTGAGCCTCTGCTTGCAGCAGCGGGCACGGCACGGCACGGCACGGTGCGCCCTTTCACAGCGGAGGCGGAGGCTGCAGGGGTCGTGTTGGCGTGCCTGGGCTGCGTTGGTGTAGCCGTCGAACAGCAGGTTGGCCAGGCAGAGCGCATAGCCGAGGGGCGCGTTGGGAGCCGCCAGTTTGCGCGCCGTCCTGGCAGGAAGCTAAGGCTCAGGAGGACCGGCGGCAAGCACCGCCCATGTGGCAAGGTGCCGGATGGGGAGAGGGGAGAGTGCAAGAGCTGTTTGAAGAAGAGGGACGAGCAGGTGTTGCATGCGTCGGCTGGCATGGACATGCTGCACAGGGGCTGGAGCTGGCGGGGAGGAATTTGATGCTGGGCTTGCGTCACATGCAGGCACATGTGGGCACATGTAGGCATGGGAAGGCAAGGGGCCACACGGCTGGCCTGGTGCGGGTGCGGCTGTGAGGTACAGCCGGGCTCGGAGCATCACTTTGCAGAGGACTGGGCGGCGAAGAGGGAGATGCCGGCCGCGATGAGCAGCGCGCAGCCGTACTCGAGCGCCGAGTAGACTTTGCCGCCGATCAGCGTGCCCATCAGCATCACCGGCACCATCTTGCACGACTTGGCCAGCACCTGCGCGCCGCAGATGCAGCCTCGCACCTCGCAACATCTGCTGTGAAGATGGCAGGATGTGATCTGCTTGGCAGCAAGCCGGAAATGATCTTGGCTGCCAGTGCAGCAAATGATATGGGCTGCATTGAGGCCAGGCAGGCAAAGGAGCTCCGTTTGGACGGGCAACCAGGAGCGACATGCCTGCGCCGGGTAGCTGATGTTCTTCAGCGCCTGGTAGCCGCAGGCCGGCCCCACGCTGTTGGTCAGCCCTGGCAGCCAGTAGGCGGTGAACGGCGCCAAGTTCGGCCCGTACGCCGGCTTGAAGATCAGCAGTAGGCCGGCCGCCCACAGGAAGCAGGCTGCACTCTGAACGCCGTTAAGCGCGTTCAGGTGCGGGAAGCGTTCGCCACGCGGGCCGTACTTGGTCGTCGCCATGCGTTCCTGCAGCACGCCTGCGGTGCGCGGTCCAGGGCGGGCTCAAGCTGCAAATTCGGCAGCTGGCATCGTTTTGGTGATCTGAGGAAAGGCTCGCCTTGCGTGAGGTAGGAGGCGTAGATCCCGCCTATGCATGCTGCCAGCAGCAGCAGCGTCTGCGCCCGGCTGCGGGACGCCGCCATGGCGCCGCGCGCCGGGCGTGCGAACCGTTCGTTGCAAGGAAAGCGCCCAGGACAGGTGATCGAGGGCCGCTTCGCCACTACCTAATGGCGACGCGTGTTTGCCTGCCACTTGCCTTGCCTGCGTCGCGCTACTGACTGGTGGAGCTCACAACTGGGGCCACCAACCTTTCCGCCTGGGCCTTTTGAACAGCGGCCATTTTAAAGCAGTTGAAATTTTCGCAACACGAGCAAAATCCGGCAACATGGGGCAGTACATCAGCAGGCCGGAGGTACGATTCACCACTGCACACAGGCCAGCTCGCGCTCACACGAAACATGCTTTTCGGCATCTTGCGCTGGCGCCTCTCACCGGCCTCTGATACTGCGGATCCTGTAGTCTGCCACATCAATAGCTTGATATTGTATGGCCTGGAATTAGAGGCGCCGCTGTTGTGGTAAAAGGCAGTGCCCCAAGGACATGCGCATGCCGCTGACCTGGAGTATGGGTTGCAGTTGGTCGCCGTCGGCGTCCCGTTGCTGCTGGGCCAGGCCGTCGGCGCGCTGCAGGCGGAGGACACGCTCACATGGCACGCCAACCCAACGACTGCTCTTGAACCCAAGCCGATGCCGTCGCTCACTTGCGCTCGATGTGCGTGGAAGCGTGAGCACAGTTGCTGCCCAATCAGCCTGCCATAGGCTAGCAAGGCCCGCTGTGCTCCTTCCTTCCTTCAGGGCGCTGAGTTGCGCCTGACAGGTTCAAGACGCTGCGCAAGCCGGCCTGGTGCCCGCCCATCGCCGCCTTTCCGATCGTCTGGACGGCGCTGTACGCTGCGATGGGCTATGCCTCCCTCCTGGTCTGGCGCCAGGGCGGCTGGCAGGCGCAGCGCGGCCCGCTGCGGCTGTACGCGCTGCAGCTGGGCCTCAACCTCGCGTGGCCGCTCATCATGTTCCGAGCCAAGCGCCTGTGGGCCGCTCAGTTTGAGAACCTGGGTGAGCCTGCCGAGGCGCTCCGGCAGCTGTGCCCGCTTCTGCGACCGATCAGAGCCCGCCTGCTGCCCCGCCTCAACTCCCCTGCTCTGCACATCTTCTCGCCTTGCGTGCCACAGCGAGGCCCCGCCTGACTCGCCGGCGCGGCCTCGGCTGCAGCCCTGCTGGCCGCCGCGGCCGCCACTGCGCGCGCCTTTGGCGCCGTCGACCCCACCGCCGGCAAGCTCTTCGTGCCCTACCTCGCCTGGCTGCTGCTGGCCAACGCCCTCAACCTCAGCATCGCGCGCCACAACCCGGTGCGCGCTTCCTCCTGCCCTGCAGACATCTGATGAAGGCAAGAGCAGCTTTCTGATCCTGCAGTGGGCACAGCAAGGCAGTCGCGAGGCTGCCCCGGCCAGCAGTTCATGCTTGCTGTCTGCGGAAGCCTGCTGCCAGCAGTCAGGACGGACATGCTGCTCAGCTCTCAGCTCGCCGGCGGCAGCAGCAGAAGCTCGCAGGCATGCAGGCGAGCAAGCCTGCGCGGGCAAGCGATGCCAGTGAGGGGGTTCTGCTGCCCGGCCGCACGCAGTGAGCGGCGCCGCTGCCGGCTGCTGCAGAGCGGACACGAGGACCCCAAGCTCGAGCGTCCGCGGGGCGGCGGCATGAGCAACCCGGGCGAGGGGGATCCGCCTTTCCGGCCCGCGACGAATGCCAGCCTGGCTGCCAGCAGCGCTGGCGGGCGCGGGCGCCGTCGGCTGCAGGCAGGGCACTGCCCCCTCTTGCAGCCCTCTTCTTCAGCGAGACAGGTGCAGCTGTGAGGAAGTCGAGGCATCATGCACCGCCCCTCTCTCGGCCGCCTACTTGAGTGGAACAGGCGCAGCCGGGAGGAAGGTGAGGCGTTATGATTTGAGCAAAGGATCATGGCAGAGCGGGGCTGATTGGCTCTGCCTGCTGGGCAGCTTGCTTGGAAGACAGACATGGTTCTGATGGGGGACCAGAGGAGGCTGCAGCTGCACGGCAAGCATGCTAGAGTCCTTATGTGACTTGCGTGCTGATGCTTGCAGGTGTTTGCGAGCAGCGCCCGCGTGCCAGCCCGGCCCCTGATGCTCCCCCGCGGCGGCAGGGCTGCTGCCCGCCCCGCATTTGATGCCAGGCTGGCCAGGCAGCAGGCGTGCGTGCCTGTTGCATGAATCTGCTAGTCGAGTTGCCAGGAGGCCGTCAGGCTGGAGGCGGCACAATTTTGAATGAAAAGCAGTTTTCGACAGAGGTGTGCGCTCTGCGTGAGTGTGGGCAGGTGGGCTGTGGCCTCCTGCCCGCTGTTTGGTGCCTTTGGCTGGAGAGTGTCAAGCTGCAAAGCGTGAGCGGGACGCGCAAGCTGCAGAAGCTTTGCTGGCTCAGAGGCGCCCGCTGCTGTGCAGCAGGCGCATTGGTGTTTGCGGGTGTCGGCCGAGAATGGAGCTGTTTACATGCCGGAGAGGCTCGAAATAGTAAGGTAAAGAGGGGCGATTCTGGTAGTGGGGCTGGTTGAGGCCAGCCAGAATGACGTTGCAAGCCGGATGCACGGGGGGCTGCAGCTGACTGCGCGATCTCAGCCAAAGAATTGGAGCGCGCACAGCTGGGGTGCGACGCGGCTGCAGCTGCGCTCGCGGCTGGGATGGGGGTCGCAAAATGCGCCGCAGCGGGGAGCAGGAGCGCAGGGAAAACCTCGCCCACACGCACGAGACACCAAGCGCCGCATGATTGTCATTGTCACGCCTCAGCAAAGTCGACAGCCAGCAAAGGAAGAGCAGGGCGGGACTGCTGCGCTGTGTTGGATCGGAGGAAGCAGGACAGCATATACCAGGCAAGGGGGGAAGTGACTGGTGGGCTCGGCAGCTGCAGGTTGGCGCACTCGACCGGAGGAGAATCTGAGAAGCGTTTGGTGGGTGTCTGACATAGTATGTGGCCGTGTGTTTGCCAGCAGCCCCGCAATCAAGGGCAAATGGCGTGCTGACTGGCGCTGGCAGGCTAATCAGGCAGACAGGCTGGCGAGCCCAGTCTGCTGCAGCCAGCGGGACGCTTGCAGCAGCGCAAAGACTCGCAAAATCAGCAGACCGGCTGTGGCTGCGGCGCCTGCGGCTGCGGCGGCTGCGTCTGGCCGCTTGTCAACAGCCTGTAATAGAGCAGGTAGGCCTGCGCGCCGCATGCGACCGAGGCGGGAACCTCCACGATCGTCGCGTCGTCGCACTGGAACCAGCGGCCCTGGCACTTGACAAAGGCGATGTAGTGGCCGCCCTGCAGGCGCGCACGACCGGTAGGAGCGGGCGTCAGGGGCGTTGGCCCCAGTCTGGCGCCGCGGAAGGCGCGCGTCGGCAGCTGCGCCATGAGCCATGCAGCGGACTGTTGAGTGCAGTCGGCAAGGTCGCTGCCGCGCGGAGCAGCTCGCCAATTTGCCGGCTCAGGGCGTCGCGGGCTTGCGGGCGTCGCAGCTGGCAGACGCGTGCGTGTTCCCGCGGCCGCCCGCGCGCATTCCGGCAGAGGCGGTGCGCGCACCTGCAGGTTGCCGCGGTGGCAGACGACCGCGTAGAGCTCGTAGAGGCTCGCGGGCTCGGCGGCGGCGGCGCACGCGGAGGCGGGCGCGCTCGGCTCGGGCCGCATCGCGTAGCGCGCGCGCAGCACCGAGGAGGAGAGGTACGGGCGCATGTCGAGGCGCTCGCCGTACAGCACGGGCGTGGACACCTTGCGGCCGGCGCCCTGCGTGGGCCGGCGCCACGCGCGGCATGTGAGCGCGACTGGCGGCGGGGGCGGGCAGGGGCGGCGGCCGTGACGAACGATTCCGGCTCGAGGTCGTTGCGACGATGCTTCGATGGAGGAAGACATGGTTCCTGCCTGTGATGTCAGAGGTGGGCACACTCGTGCAGGCTGCCTGGCGGCAGAGCAGCTGCAAAGGCAGAGGGTGAGGAATCGGCCGCTGCCCGCCGAATGCAGACCCCGAGCATGGCATTTAAAAGGGGCTTTTGGGGGCGGGAGAGGGGCGGTGCCTGGGCGCCCGGGTGCTGGAAGCGCTTGAGGTGCAGGCACAGCAC
>BHFV01001032.1:499-11229 GCA_003568905.1 Trebouxiophyceae sp. KSI-1
CCCCCCCCCCCCGCCGCCGCGCGCGCGCGAAAATTGATGGCGAGGAAAAGAAGATGTATTAATTACGGAGAATGTCTGGTGGCTATGTACCTGCATACCTTGAAACGGATGGTTCTCAGGAAAAAAAACTCACACAAAATGCAGTGAGTTCCCGTCGTTTCGGTTGTTCCCGACGAGTTTTCCCGACATACTGCGGTTCAGCCTGGTCCACGGTGATCCCTGCCCGGGCAACCGGTCAGGCTGTTGGTAGGCGGCGCCACTGTCGAGCTCAGGGTTTGTAACAAAAGAAATCATCAACATCTCTGGAGAAAAAAACAGGAGTTTGCCTGATCTGAGTGGGGTTTTCCCACGCCCTGCAGTTCGGCCTGTTCCACGGCGACCCCCACCCGGGCAACATATTCGCGCTGCGGGACGGCCGCATCGCCTACGTCGATTTCGGCAACGTGGCCGAGCTCAGTCAGCGCAACAAGCAGACGCTGATCGATGCGGTGGTGCACGCCGTCAACGAGGATTACCGCGGCATGGCGGACGATTTCGTGCAGCTGGTGAGTCGCTTCTCAAGGTTTTTGCGACCCTAAACCCTGGTGCTAGGGCTTCCCGCACTTGCAAGCTTGAAGGAGGGGAAGACTGCAGGCTTGGCAGATGATCTTGTACAGCTGATCAGGGTGTGTTTGAGGGTTTAAGCCACCCTACAATACCCTGATCCTGCACCTGCCCTCCGCAAGGGCCGCAGCTCGGCTCGTTTCTTCAATCTGAGCGGGCAGTTTTGCGGCGCCGATCGAATTTTGACCGGGTTTTTTCAACCCTAGAAAAACCTTCAATTCCTTATCAAGGGTGCGGCTCCCGAAACCCTGAATAGAACGGCGCAGCGGCCGCCGTTTCGCAAAAATGCTGCTGTAACAGCGGCAGTTTTGTCCTCCTGTATCGCTGACAGCCTGTCGCGTGCCCTACCTAGGGTTTCCTGTCGCCCGGCACGGACGTCACGCCCATCGTGCCCGCCCTCGAGAAGATCTGGGCCGACTCCATGGTGCAGTCGATGGCCAACTTCAACTTCCGTCGCGTCACCTCCAAATTCAACGAGCTCGTCTACAACTACCCGATCCGCATCCCCGAGCGTTACGCACTTGTCATCCGGTGCGTTACGCGAACCCTGCAAACCCCGAGAAACCCTACAAAACCGGAGTTTCGAGTGGGAATGTCTGAGAAGAGCCGGCCGCGAGGCCATGGCGTGGCTCACTCAAAACCTGAAAATCAAAGCGAAAAACCCTAAATTGCCGATCCCTGCTGCTGCCTGGGAGTGACGGCAGCAGCAGGCAGAGCAGTGTCGAAGCGGAGGTGCGTGTGTCGCAGTTTGTGCGATTTAGGGTGCCCTGAACCCTACATAATTGCAGCGAGACTGGCGCTTCCCCCACCCTGCTGGGCCAGGGCACCGGAACCCTGACCCTGGCACACCCTGTCGCCCGCCGCAGGTCGCTGCTGACGCAGGAGGGCATCTGCCTGACGCTGGACCCCGAGTTCCGCTTCCTGGAGGTGGCCTACCCGTACGTGGCGCGCCGCCTGCTGACCGACGAGGACCCCGCCCTTCGCGAGCGCCTCATCCAGGCATGAGGCTTCTCCCACCGCCGCCTCCATGCTGCAGCCCACGCCGATTTCGACCTGCTGCGCTTTGCTGCATTTCTTGTCGCATTCAATACATTCATTGGATACGGACACATCTGGGAAGTTGGAATTTTCTTCCCGGTCTTCAGGATGTGATCATTGTACTTTTGTGAGCGACTAGCGTGCCTGGATCGAGGAGGGAGGCTCAGTCAGTTCGAGCCGCAAAACCGGCAAAACTGCCAGACCCTCGAATCGTGAACCGGTACCTCTGCCAGCGGGCCCGCCGAACCCCCGGCAGTGATTTCACGCCCCTCCCAAATAACCCGTCAGAAGCCCTAAACCCCAAACCATAAAGCCAGGCTGGCGCCCGCGCAGGTGCTGTTCCAGGACGGCAAGTTCCAGTGGAAGCGGCTGGAGAACCTGATCAGCCTGGCCAAGGAAGGCTCCGGCGGCCTGGATCTGTCGGACACGGTGCGCGACGGCGCGCGCGTGTTACTAATCGACGAGAAGCTGCGCAACCAGCTGCTGCTGGCGCTGACCGAGGACAACCGGCTGCACATCGAGGCACGCCCCTCCGCCTCCCTGAGCCGGCTCCAAGTCCTGTCATCATTACTTATGATGCTGTCATCATTACTCATGATGCTGTCATAATCAGTCATCGCCGCCAGCAGCAGCAGCAGGCCGGCGACATGCACAGACATGAGAGCAGGGACAGCCCCTCCAGCCGCAGTGAGGACTGGAACCGCAGTTCTTTCTGCGGATGATTGCCGGTGTTGTTGTCGTTCCCAAGAAGGAGCGGCTCGGACGCGGCTGCCAAGCAGGCAGGCCCTTCAATGCATGAGCGCAAGTCAACCCTCTCTAGCAGGCTTGAGGAGTCAGCAGGCTAGCAAGGGGCGCGCGCTCGCAGGAGGCATGGCTTGCTGGGGCAGGGAGAGGAGTGACTGAGTCAGCTGCCCTCGGCGGCCTGCAGGAGGTGCAGCAGCTGCTGTCGCTGGTGCAAGCCGACATCAATCCGCAGCGCATCGTGCGCCAGACGCTGCTTGACCTGCCCAACCTCACGCGCCAGCTCATGCTAGGCTGGTCGGACCGCGTGCTCTCCTCCTAGGGCCCTAATAGGGCCCTCCTAGGGCCCTTTAAGGGCCCTGCCTGGCTTTTGGCGACGCGCTGCGGACAAGGGGCGCGGGCGCCTTGCTGAGAAGCAGCACTGGGTCCGAGCAGCGGGGGCGCTGCTGCTGCCTGACGGCGTTTTGGCGGGAGCTGCCGGCTCTGCTCTTAGCCGGCCCGAGTCTTGTCCCCCATTCCGGTCCTAGGTGCTGAGGACAGGCAGGCTCGGCGCGCAAGCTGCGGCTGCTTGCTGCCCAATGTGGCGCTGGCTGCAAACGAGGAGAGAGTGTGTGTGAATGTGCCGCGTTTTGGGCGTGCGGCAGCTTTTGGCGGCGGACGATGAGAGTGCCTTGCTGTGCGGTGGTGGGAGCGCGTTGATGTGATGAGAGGCTGCGGTTTTCCGATGTGCCGCTTGCGGTGTTTTGATGAGGCAAGTAAGACGATGCGGCTGTGCCTTCAATCATCCTGGCTGGTTGCATGCTGGCTTCCAGCAAGGGTGTCTAGAGCCCCCGCTGCGTTGGCAGATACAGGCATTCCGAGAAGGAGTCTGGGCATTCGTTTTTCCACTGTTCTGTCGGCTAGCCCGGCAAGCTTGCGCGAGCGGGCTTTGGCACCGAGTTCCGACACAAGAGGGCGGGCGCGCCAGCAGACTCGCCCTGCAGTGGGTGAGGATACGTATTCATTTGTCGCTCGGACTGCTTGATCGAGCGCTATCCATGCAGAGGTAAAAAACACGGAAGCATCCGACACGACGCATGAGCGGCAATCTTTGCGTCAGCGCTTCGCAGGCCCACAAGGAGCGATGATCGCACACCTCTTCACCTTTTCATTTGTCGCGGTGGTACTGTCGGCAGCCGGCTGCGCGGCGCAGACAGGTACGCGACGCATCCTTGACCTCGGCCTTCAAACATCTTAGGCACCGTTCGGGCACCGTTTGAACGTATCGAGCTTCCCAGGCCGGGCGCTGCTGGACACGAGCGTGAGCGCGAGCGGCACGAGCTTGAACGTCACCGTACGGCTCGCCCAGCTCACCCAGCCCACCGCCTCCAAACTCTGGCTGTCGAGCCTGGGGTGCCGCTGCTGCTAGCCAGGGAGAGCTGCCACCCGCAGGTGGTGCAGCTGGTGCCGCAGCCGGCCGGCAGCAGCGCCTGCGCCGTCCAGCTCGGCAACGCCGACTCACTCTCAAGTGAGTGACTCAGTCGGCTGCAGCCGCAACAGCCCGCAGCTGTCCGTCACTGAACGCCGCTTGCGACGTGCGCAGTCTCTCCCCTGACGGTCGCTGCACAGCCTGGCGGCGTCCTGACGCTCACCATCGCCTCTGGCGCCTCCCAGCAGCTCCTGAATCTGTCGGCCGGCTCGGGGGCTGTCTTCGCACAGAGCAGCCAGGGGCAAGGCACGCCCCATTCTCCACAGCCCCCACCCAGACCCAGTGAGGCAGCCAGTGCAGGCCCTGCTGATGATGCAAAGCTGACGCAGGGCTGACAACCGTTACTTTCAACGCCAGCCAGGCTGGGCCGGGCGCAAACGCCACGCTCTCGACAGGCGAGCTGCCTGCCCCTCGACAGCTGGGAGCTTGCGGGGCCAGGCTGCCGACCCGTCAGCTGCACCGCCTGCAGGGCTGTTTCAGGCCAACTCGGCTGAAGTCGACCCCGCCAGTCAGCCGCCCCTCTGCACGCTGGCCATCACCTTTTCCGTGGCGGCTGCGGCGCCTGCGCCAGCCCCAACCAGCGCCACTGGCAGCAGCAGCAGCAGCAGCAGCACAGTCTCGTACTCGACAAACAACACGTCAGTCACTTACACGTCAGCCACAGGCGAGCTTCCTACTGGTGAGTTAGCAGGCGCTGCGGTGCGATCTCAGGCAATTGCTTTCGACAGGGCATGTGCTGGCTGCAGGGACCACCACACCGCTGCCGCTGGGGATCCCGTCCACCACCGGCAACGTGGATGGCAGCAACAGGGGCTACGGCAACACCGGCTCGAACAACCTTGGCGCGCTGCCGGTTCCCGCCTTTTCTGTTCGGGGATCGTTCGGCCACGCCATGCGCGCCTGACGCCTATGAAATGTGCCGGTAGGCAACGGCAACTATGGCGACTGCAACCGGGGGGACGGCAACGTGGGCTCCAAGAACCAGGGCGAGGGCAACCACGGCGACTGCAACATAGGGAACGGTGCGGCGCATCAGCCACCAGAATGAAACCTGTGACCATCCCTGGCCGCCCCCCTCACCTTGCAGGATGGCCGCAGGCAACGTGGGCAACGGCTGGATCGGCGATGGTATCATAAACACGTCTCAGAACGGCCCCAACGCCAACTGTGCTTGCCAGCTGCAGGCGGTCGCAGCCTCCGCTGGCTGACACCGCCCCCACGACTGACTTAGTGTCTGCTTATTGCCCGCATTGCGACAGAGAGTGCGGGATGGCGTCCCTGTGCAAGGGACACCCACCAACGGGGTTGCGAGCTTCCCCCGCCCTGCAGGGTGATCACGAAGTTCGACCAGCCTGCATCGGTCAATGCGCGTCCCGCGCATCAAACCGGCAAAAAAGGATCGATCAGCGGCTAGCTAGCAGATAATAGGCAGACCCGTGCTGTGCTGCGCTCCAGCAAATTTGCGCTGTCAATCGAATTCCAGACGCGGATTGTTGCCTGAAGTTTGGCAAGCGGGCTCGTTGGGCGCGCAAACACTGCTAGCCGCTCGGGCAGCGAAATCCCCTGGTCAGGCGGCGCGTGGAGCACGCAAGGCCCAGACGGGTAGCTGCCACCGCAAATTTGCGCCCCGCGGCGCCCGGCCACTGCGCTTTGCAGCGCCGGGCTGCCAACGCAGCGCGGGAGGCAGCTCGACGAGTGATGGAGCAGTGGGCCAGTTGAGCCACGAGCGGCACTAGACGGCCCGCACTGCGGGAATGGAGCGGCACTGCCCGACGGGCCCGGGCTGCCCCAGCACCTCGGCGCCGTCCCACGCACATCTGGGCGGCATCGTGCACGCGGCCTGCCACACAGAAGGCGCGCCCCCTTCCCCACTGCCCCTCGCGACGCGCTCACATCCCGGGCAGGCCCGCTTGCGCGCTTTTCAAGAGAGCCGGCCCGGGCGCCTGCCAGTTCCCGCAACGCGCCTGGTGCCTGCCATTCCCCGCTTCGGCCGGCCGGGCTATCGCTCGCCCGGCCGTACTGCCCGAGGGACGCCACCTGCAGCCCAGTTGCGGTCGAGCTGCGCCGCTGCCGGGGGCGGCCCGTCCGCTTTCTTCTCGCGCCTGCTGCGGCGTGCATGGCGCCTGCACGCCCCTGCCGCCCGCCAGCCAGCCAGACGGCCACCCAGAAGCCCAGGCACCGCCATCCAATCCACCCCTCACTCGCAGCAGGCTGAATCAACCGTCCCTGCAGGCCCCGACCTCGAAGCGCCGGCCCCAGCCTGGCCGCAGCCGCGCAAGCGCGGCGGCGGCGGCCCCTGGCGCAGCGCATCCTGCCCGGATGGGCCCCACAGCCCCGAGCGCGCCTGCGAGCACCGGCAGGGCGCCTGGTGCCTGTGCGGCTGCAAGTGGCGTGGGCGGCCGCCGCGGCCGGGCCTGCTTTGCCGGCTGCTGGCGCTCACCGTCGGCCTGGCTGTGGTCTTCCACGCCGCCTCATGCGGCTACTTTTTCTGCGTCCAGTTCCCGGGATCCCGGGTGCTCGACTTTTCGCGAGACATCTACGACGACTTCAGGGACGTCTACGCCCTGTCAGGTAGAGAATCCCCCTCCTTCTCCCCCCTCAAGCCTCAGCACAGTCTGCTCAGCAGCACCGCACTCCCCTCCTGGGACTCCCCCCCCCCCCCTCCAGGCCATGAACCCTAAAGAAACAAACCCTACTCCCACCCCCTGCCTCGAAAGCCAGGTTCAGCTGGCGGGGCGGCGGCGCAACCCCCCTCCGAAACCAGAAACCCTCCTCCGAAACCTGAAACCCTAACCCCCATGACTAAACTCGGCCGCCGCCGCCCGCAGGCGGCCCCCGCACGACGGTGCCGGCCAGCCTGCAGCCGCTGCATGCGGCGACATCCGACGGCCCGCCGAAGCTGATCCCCAAGATCTTCCACCAGACCTACATGACGCCGGCCGTGCCTCCGGCGGTGCGGCCGCTGATGCAGTCGTGGCGCGTCCACAACCCTGATTGGACGTTTAGGTTTTACGACGACGAGGCCTGCCTGGCATTCGTGGCGCGCGAGTTCCCCGAGTACCTGGAAGCCTACAAGGGTTTGCCGAAGAACGTGGAACGCTCCGACTTTTTCCGGTGAGCCTCCCAAGCCCGCCCTCTCTCTCTCTCTATTGCCTTGGGAGGGGCCTTGGGGGGGGCAAAACCCTACCAAGCTGGCGGGGCTGTGCGGCTCGGGGTCGGCTTTCTTGCTCGAGCCGCAAGGAGAGGAGGGGTGGAATGCCAGGCTGGCAGAGCATCCACAGAGATGAGCGGGATACCAAACCCTACTTCCACCTCGCGACCCTGAAAACCTCAAACCCGAGCCCAAACCAACCCCCGTCGACCGAACCCTCCAGACTCGGAGCAAGGATGAAACCCTGATAAAACCCTAACTCCGCGCGCGCAGTTACATGGTCGTGCTGCGGCTCGGCGGCGTCTACGCGGACGTCGACACCGAATGCAAGGCGCCGCTGAACGACCTGATACGGCCGCGGGACACGCTGCTGGTGTCGTGGGAAAACGAGTTTTCGACCGCCGTCGAGGCCAAGCAGCGGCTCTACGTCCGCAAGCGCCAGGTGCGGATACTCTACGTAGGGTTTCTGAAGGTCTGGGAAGTTTCGTAGGGTCTGGGAGGGTCAGGAGGGTCATTTTGCGGCATGTCACCGCCTCGGGGAGCGGCGGGGCCGATGGGGCAGCTGTCAGCGTCAGCTCAGGCGCCCTCGCCGCGAGGAGGGTTTCTTAGGGTTGTGTCAGGATCGCATAGGGTTCTCCGCGTTTCCTCTTGGGGAATCTAAAGCAATGGGAGCCGAACTCGCGCCCTTGAAAACCGGATTCGGGTGCGACGAGGGGCGTCGCCCCCGAAACCCCACAGGGTTTCTGGAGCCCAAAACCTGCGCCCCCTGCACACCCGCAGGTGCTGCAGTGGGTGTTTGCCGGCGCGCCCGGCCATCCCGCGCTGCGCGAGATCTGCGACCGCATCGCGCGGTCCGTGTACGAGGGATTCGAGGACGTCGGCCCCAACCTCAACACGCTCGAGCGCACCGGGCCGGGCCTCTGGACGGACGTGGTGCTGAAGCACGCGCGGCTGCATCCACCCGCGCAGGTGCGGCATCACGCCAGGCTGTCTGGATCTGGGGGGATGCCTGTCCGTGGATGTAGGGTTCAGGGGTCGTCAGCAACCCTGAGCACGAGCGCAGGGCAGGTCACTGCGAGCTGTATCGGGCATGCGGCGACCCTCGTAGGGTTTCATGTAGGGGTTTTGAAGAGGAGTGAAACCTTGAGCGGTACATCGGCTCTTTGTCTGGAGGGTGAGATTCAGGGCTCTGTAGGTTCAGCAAATTCCCTGAATGAAGGGACCTGACACCCCACTGCCGCCCCCAAGTGCGACGAACCCTTCAAGTCCACATCTCACCAAAGATCGCATATTTGGGGCTTGGGTAGACAGGTGTTGGTCCAACCCAGGGGTGGCAACGCAGAGTCTCAAGCCCTTCTTTCAAACAAAGGCTGCCAGTCCCGCAACTGAACCCGCCCGCGGCCCCCCCTGCAGCGCGACGACCCCTTTTCGGTCCGCATCCTGCCCAAGATCACCTTCGGCGCGCACCCGCTGGGCTACGACGGCCTCTCCCCGGACGACCCGGGCAACGTGGTGCTGCACCACTTTCTCGGCTCCTGGAAGCTGCGCTCCGTCGGCTGGGGCCAGCAGCGGCAGGCCCTCTCCCGCTGGCTGGCCTCCCTGCTGCGACCGCGCGCCGCGCAGTGCGTTCTGCCCTCTAAAAACCCTGGCCGCACCCTAAAACCCTAATACCCTAATTCTAATAGGTGCCTCAAGTCCCCTTATCGCCGGCCGCTCTCTGCTGTGCTCCCGGCGGGGCGCGAGGGTTCACACGTTTTGCCCCCTCCCCACACCCTGCTTTGGAACCCTAACTTGCGCCGTAACTCTCACGGGGGCGTCACCCCGGCAAGCTCCCAGCAACTGAGAGAGGACCTGCGGCAGCTGTCTGGCGTGCCGATTCCGGCCTCAAAACCCTGATGTGAAACCCTTAACCCTCGGTGACTGTCGGCCTCAGAACCCTGATGTAAAACCCTAAACCCGAGGTCACTGCCGGATGTGCAGGCCCGCTCCCGCGCCGGTGGCGGTGCCCGAGGGGATGGAGCCGGCGCTGCCGCGGGACCGGGCCGGCAAGCAGCTGTACCCGGTGTCGGTCACCTGGGAGCCGCCCTTCACGATGCTGGTGGACCTAGTAGGGCACGGCGACCCGCAGGCACGAAACCCCCTGAAAACCCTAAGACCCCCCCCTCCGCCCCCCAGTCTGCGTCCTTTTCGGGAGGGAGGAAGGGCCGCGAGTCTGCTCGCTGCTGTCCTTTTGGGGAAACTCCAGGCTGTGTTTAGGGTTTAGGGTTCAAAAAACCAAAAGACCTCCAAAGTAGCGTCAGCATTCTGGGATATTTTGGTGAGGTTCTCTGTCTTGCCACCTTATTTCTGACAACAGCTGCGCGCGTCGGCGGTCCTGGAAACCCGACATGGGAAGCTGCATTGCTAGGGTTTTCAACCCTAGATCTGAGACCCTGACGGGGTCCGGCCGCAGGCGGGCACCGACGTCGCGGCGACGCTCACCGCCTGGGGATCCTGGCAGCCGGCGCTGATGCCGCACCGCGGCCCCACGGTGGCGGACGCCCTCGTAGGGTCGCTGGGAGGCAAGGGCGGCCAGGAGCGGGTGCGCGACCCTCCTCAAACCCTACATCGACCCTAAACAACACCCCCCGGCGGCGTCAGACGAGTCGCTTGGGAGTCTGGTTTCGGCCGGGAGGCTGTTTTGCCTCCGGTTTTGCCCGAGGTGATACCTGCAGCGCCGCTGCGGCCTTCAGGGGGGCTGCAGTGAGTGCGCCAGTGCTTGAAAACCCTACAAGGGCTCAGCACCGCAGCCAGCTGCAGTCAGGCGACTCTTCACCTCTCCCCGCACCTGCCAGCGACTGCCGCATACCAAAACCCCTTGATCCGCGTCAAACCCTATCCAGACCCTACGATTCGAATTCAAATTCGAATTCCGGGGGCTGCAGATGCTGGTCGACATCGGAGCCGGCATCGGCTTCTTCTCCCTCGCGGCTGCGGCTCGCGGCCACCGCGCTCTCGCGTTCGAACTGGCGCCCAGCTCGCTCGAATCGCTGCGGGCGTCGGTCGCGCACAACGGCTTCGAATCGTTAGTCACGGTCCACGAGGTGCCTCCTCCCCTCCCTTGTTTCCCCACGTTTTCCCGGCTCCGTTTTCCGCGCTTTGCGCCGTTTTCGCCCCGGCTCCACCGCCCGTCGGGGGGGGGTGGCGGCCTTTTCGGGCAAGAGGGGGAGATTCGGCCCCGCCGCGGGGTTTCGAGGGTTTTCGCGGCCAGCAGAGGGTCGGTGGCAGATCCCGGTCGCGGAGGGATTCTGGTCGCGAGGAAAACTCTGCACGCCAAAAAATGGCCGTACCTGAAGTTCAAAATTCAGGGCTAGAAAGGGGAGCCTTCGGAGGCAGGCCCCGGCTGACGCTTCAGGCGCCCGGTCTTCGCATGACAGCCTGTCGGCACGCCGAGACCCTAAACCCTACTTTTGCGGCCCGTCCAGGTGGCACTCGGCCACGAGCGGCAGGAGATCTGCCTCGAGCCGGAGCCGGGAGCGGCCGAAACCCTGGTCGAAACCCTACGGGGTTACGGGGACCCCGAGGCGCACGCCGCCCTGGAGGGCTGCGGCCGGCGCGGGCAGCGGCATCGCGCGCACTCCCTGATCCCGCCGGGCGCAGATGTCGGCGCGGTGCGCATCAGCGCGACGGGATGGGAGGGCTGGGTGCTGGACGGGCTGAGGGTGCGCCCCAGGCGGGCGTCAGCCAATC
>BHFV01001033.1:466-11217 GCA_003568905.1 Trebouxiophyceae sp. KSI-1
GGGGGGGGGGGGGCTTTCTGGAGGCGCACCCATGCCGAGCTTGGCGTTGCCCGACACATAGACGTAGCAGGGCCCCGACCAGCAACTCATGCCGTTGCGCTCGATGTGGGCGATAACAAAGCCAGAGCCCCACATCGTCTGCAGGCCGAAGCCTTTGCGGGCGGCCGAGGCGAAGAGGATGCCCTGCGAGCCCCGTCACTCGCTCGATTAGTCATTCGTTCGTTCATTTGAGCAGTCGTTTCCTCTCGTCTGCCTCGCCGGGGGCCGAGCAAACGGCGGCCGGGCAAAGGGCGCCTCAGCGGCCTGGAGGAGCTGGCAGGGGCGGCAGGATGGCTGGGAAGCGGGGCCGCGCTTTGCATGCACCAAGCCTCACCCGCTCCCCCCAAACTGCGCTCGATAGGCTGAATGGCACCCGATGATGGCCCATGTGACCATTGCATGGTCAAGGTTCACACAGGCCATGCAAGTCGCCGGCACAGGCTCTGCAAAGGCAAGACGGAGGCGGAGGCGCGAAAGCACCGAGGGGGGGGACCGCACCCGGCAGTGCTTGAGCGCGCAGGCGGGCAGGTGCGGCCAGTGGCTGCCGCGCGCGAAGGAGCCCTTGCGCTTGGAGAAGCTGCCGGCGCGGCGCGGCGTGCTGGCGTTGGACGCCCAGCCGGAGGCCGAGTCGGGGCTGGTGCCCGGCTGCACTGGTACGCCGCTGCTGGTGAGCATGCGCTGCAGCAGCGTGCGAGCCATCGCCGCGTCGAAGCGCTGCGTCGAGGCGAAGGCGTCGTGCAGCTGCGGGCAGCCACAGGCGCGCGCGGGTGTCAGGAGTCCAGGCATCGCAGGCCCAGGCGGCTGCTGCAGGGCTCGGGGAGGCGACGGCATGCAGCGACCCCGCTGCTGCAGAGAAGGGAGCTGCTGGGAGGATCGCTGGCACTGCTGACAAACCAACGTGCGGGTTTCAGATTCATTTTTGATTTATTTCAAAACGTTTAGGTTGAATTCATCCGCGTTTTTCCTCACCGCAGGCCTCGCGAGACTCGCGGCTGCGCACAAACTCCCCGCCCACAGCAGGCCGCGAGACGTCTGCAGAGCTTCTGCAACAGCCGCACATGCCGCCCAAGCTGCAGCAGCCACTCACTTCCACCCAAGGCAAACGGCCAGAAGCGGGGGGGGGAAGGGGGTGCCTTGAGGCTGCCGAAGGAGACGCGTTCGTCGGCCGCGTTGGTCTCGTCCGCCGCCTGCAGGTTCTCCTTGCTGCGGCGCGTCAGCGAGTGCAGGCGCTGCACGGGCGGCGGCACCGCCGCGAGCAGCTCCTCCACTGCCGAGCTGACCGCGCGGTTCCACTTGAAGAAGCGGTGCTGCAGCAGCTGGCGGGCGGACGGCCGCTTGGCCGGGTCGCTCTCCAGGCACAGCGCGACCACGTGCTGCATGTCCTGCGGTAACAGGAGGGGGGTGTTACATCACTAGCGGACGTGACGTGACATTGGATGGCGTGACGTGACATTGTGTGGCGTGAAGCAGCATGCTGTGTGATGCAACGCGGCTGATCGGACCGACATGTCTGATGCCCACGCAGCAGCGGTGCTTGCTGGCTCTGCTGCGCTGCCGTCGGTGGGGAGGGCGGCTCCGCGGCGTCGCTGTGCTGCCTGCTACGGCGGCTACTGCGGCGGGCGATGCTCCTCTGGAGAGCGGGGAAGGGGAGGGAGGAGGCACACCGCCGAGAAGGTGCGCCCCTCATGCGTGGCCGGCAGCGTCGGCGAGGGGTGGTGCAGCTTGTTGAGGGCGACCACCTCAAAGGGCATGCCCGCATACGGCACCTGCAGCATGAGACGCCTTTCAAGTTATGGGCTGGAACTTGGGGAGTGTGGCTGCATGCCCATAACATGCACGCGACTTGCGGCATCCAGCAGCCATGCTGTTCGCCCTCTTGCCTTGGGCTGCAGCTCCCAAGCATGCAGCATGCCGCTTAAGTGCATTCAGGCACGCTGAGGCAGGCGAGGATCCCACCTGCCCGCAAGCCATCTCCAGCAGCGTCATGCCGAACGAGTAGATGTCCGCCTTCATGCCGTGCCTGCAGGGCCGCAGGCGCGCTGGCATGAGGCCCTGGCTGGACCGACACACATCACCTAGCATTCTCGAGCCGCAGCCTGGAGCGAGGAAAGCCGCTGATGTGGGCTGAAAAGGCACCCTGGTTGCGGCTGACACAGCTGGCAAAGGGGACATGCATCAACAAGAGAACAGGCTTGTCAGACTGTCGTGGTGGGAGCAAACGAGAAGCACAGCTTGGAGAGGATGGAGGGTGGCAGGCAGGGGGACATGGTGGCGAAAGGGAAATCAGCAAGAACGGCGAGTTTCGGGGTAGAACACTCGCCCGCACGACTGCTCGATGACCTCCGGCGCCATCCAGACGGGCGTTCCGACGAACGTCGTCCGCGAAAGGTAGCGCCCGAACTCGGCCTGGCTCGAGGCGCGGCTCATGCAGCGCTCCATGTGGGCGGCGATGCCAAAGTCGCCGAGCACGACGCTGTCGCGGCCCAGCAGGATGTTGCTGGCCTGCAGGGCGCGGCCCCCCTTGCCTCACGCCTTGCGCAGCACCGAGGCAAGCACGGCATGCTGGGAGGATTGCACCCAGCCCCCACCCATGAGCCCTCAATAACCCACATTCATCACGTTCCCACCTTTGATGTGCAGCTGCACAGGGATGCTGTCAGACCAGGGCAGCTCAGTCATGAAAGGATGCAGAGCTGCTCCGTATGCGACTTCCTGAGAGCCAATGACCGCGTCACAATCAGGGGGCCTGTACAGGCCCGCATGCAAGTAGGAGAGGGGGGGTTGCCTTGACGTCTCGGTGCACGATGCCGAGGCGGTGCAGATACTCCAGTGCGTGCAGCACCTCGGCCGCGATGGGAGCGATCACCCGCTCCTCCAGGCCCTGCCACGCAGCCAAGGGCCCCCACCTGCCGTCAGCCGCTTGGGACCTGGGCGAGCTGGCACTCCCCGACAAGCCAAAGCCGCACTGGCAGGGAGGCTGGGAGGCGCAGGGCCAGGCAGGGCTGCTCGCACTTGCTGCTGGCTTGCTGAGCAGATGCACGCAGCGTCCGTGGCTGAACCTGATGTCGCAACGATCGTGCTGCAGGGCCTTGCGGGCGAGCTGAGTCAGCGACAGTGCCGCAGTGGGGCTGGCACCTTTGGGAAGGCGTAGTTCATCGCAGACTCCACGGAGCCGCCGCTGATGTAGGGCAGCACCATCCACAGCGTGTGGCCCTGCAGCCCCAGGAGTGGCCGCCCCTCATGCCAGGCGCGGGCATGCCGCTCGTGATCCGGCTGTGGCTGCCCAGCTTTGCCTGCTGGCCTGTGGGAGCCGGCGAGAGCAGGCAGAGGGGCCAGAGAGGCAGAGAGGCGAGGGCTCGCCTCGACAAAGGAGGCCAGCAGGCCCAGGACGTTCTTGTGCCGCAGCCCGCTCATCATGTGCGCCTCGTGGATGATCGTGTCCTGCACGCATCATGGTGGCAGTTACAGTTACACTGCTGTGGGAGTTACATCATCGCAGCAGTTACAGGAAGCGGAGGCTGGAGACTCGCCAGGTTGTTGCCAACGCTCTCGAGGTCGACGATTTTGACCGCCACCACCTCCTGCAGCGGCTTGCAGAAGGCGCGGAAGACCTGCGGGGGCATGCTGCAGAGATTATGGGCGAGCAGGGGAAGAGAGGGAGACAGGCTGGTGGCGGTCGCACGCTCAAAGATGAGAAGCGCCAGAGGTAAGAGAGGATAGGCGAGTTGCACAAGCACAGGATGGGAACAGCCAGGCACCGGGCAGGGGCAGTACTGCAAGCAGCGGGAGCCAGGTGCTGCAGCAGCGGCGGGTAGGAAGGCATGGAGAGGGGGGGAATCAGGGGCGCGCCTTGGCAGTCGCGCCCTCGCCGCATTGGTTGAGCAGCTCATAGTCCTCCTTGCGGTGGGGGTAGGCCTCCGGCGGCGGACGCAGCGAGGCGTTGGGGCTGCTGCCAAAGGAGGGCGAGCGGTGCCCGTGCAGGCGGTCTGGCGAGAACCAGCTGTGCTTGGATGTCAGGCCGCCATGGACCAGGCTGTCGACCGAGCCGCCGGCCGTGCCCGATTTGCGCGAGCCCAGCCCGCCGCTGGGCTTCTCGGGGAAAAGGATCTCCCGCCGGATCATGGCTGTCACCGGCTGTGGCGCGCGCTAGCCCTGGCCTGGGCGCCCGGCCGCGGGCGCGGCTGCTGCCGCCGCTGGTGGCCCAGCGGCGGCCGCGGCTGCATCTGCTGGCGCTGGGCGGCTGCTGCCGGCGCCTCTCGGCGCGCCGGCTGCGCTCGGGCGGCGATGCCCCGCCCGGCTGCTGCTGCAGCTGCTCCGGCTGCTGCTGCGGGCCAGAGGGAGCCACCAGCGGCGCGCTCCGCACGCTCGCGCGCTGCGTGGACTACGACCGCCGCATCGCGGCCGTATGACGCGGCTACAACGCGCCGGCTCGCTGCATCCGCGCTGGACGACGGCTCCGGCCGCCGCGTTAGGCGTCGCGACGCTCACGAGACCACAATGCCAGCGTCCTCTCCTCGCTTCCCGGCTCCGTAGCCCGCTCAGGTGAGCGCTCCGGCGGGTCTGAGCTAGATACCCGGCGTCAATGTCGGCACCCCACGTGCAATCTGGCCCGGGACGACCAGCCCGGATGTCGGGCTGTCTGCCGCTTTGCTGGGCGGCTCGGCGGCGCTTGCGACTTTTTGCTGCTCGAGAGCTGCGAAATCTGTCGCCTAATGCTCGGATTGCACCTGCCGAAGCTATTGCCTCACGCCTCACACAGCTCGCATCATCAGGGTTCAGGGGGACTTGCTCTGAGCTCTGCGGACCGGCCCTGCTGCTGGTAGCCGGTAGCCACTGAGAGGCAGTCACTGAGGCCAGTGACCGGCCGAGAGCCGGGCGGCTGCAGGCAGGATGGCCCAGCCGCGCATGGACCCGGAGGCCGGCAACGCGGAAGATGGCCACGAGGGTCCCGGCGCCGCGCACGCCAGCGACGAGGACCCACTGCTTCGCGGTGCGCCCCATTCCCATAGTCCTCCGGCCGGCTGCAGTCGGCCAGGCAGCGAGGCTCCCCAGAGCCGGAGCGCCCGGGCTCCACGCCGAAGCTGCTGGCGCCCCCGCGCCCCCGCCTGCCGGCCCTGGCGCCAGCCCAAGGCTGATCTGGTCGCGGATGGCGGGGGGCGGAGCGGCTTGGAGCGGAGCCGCGGGCCGGGAAGCTCGAAATGCGCCCGCGGGAGGGGGGCACCTGCCGGCGCGAACTGGCTGCTCTTTGGATGCCCTGGCCGTGCTGATCGGCTTTGAAACTGGCGCGCAGGGGAGCGGAGCACCGTCATGTCCGTGCTGAGGCGCAACCTGCCCACGTTTTCTTTCAGGTGCCTGGCCGTTCTCCGTTGCGATCTCCGCCCCGCTCGGTCCCCTCCGCGCTTGCCAACACGTTCGCTTTTCGTGCAGGGGATGGCGGCGGACTCGAAGCAGCGAGGCCGCAGAGGCGCCAGAGTCGCAGGATGACGTCGAGGCCGGCCTTGCCGCCGGCGAGCGGCCAGCAGCTTCCGGCGAGGGCGGGCAGCCGCCAGCGCGCAGCAGCAGCAGCAGCAGGGACGCAGACGGCGGCGGTGCGTGCTCCCTTGCACTCAAATCCCTTCAGCTTCCTTGCGCCACTGGGGCCCTGCAGTCGCTCAGCCTCGCAGCGCGGCCGCAGGCGCGGGGCCGAGCTCGGAGGCGGAGGGCCGCGGCAGCAGCGCCAACCTGGCGGAGCGGCAGGGCCTGGGCGGCTCCCCCACCAGCCGGGCGTCCGGCCTCTTCAGCGAGATCCTGCGCCTCGGCTCGGGCCTGGGCGCGCGCCGCGGCAGCAGCGGCTCCCTGCAGGGCAGCTCCAACCCCATCTGCCTCATATGTCTGGAGCCGCTCACGCCGGAAGATTTCGAGGCGCGCCCCTCTCCTCTCCTCTCAGGTCGAGATGGCATCGATGCAGCTGCCTGCCTGCCTGCATACATGTCCTCCATGGCCACGCAAAGCAGCAAACAGCCCACACGCCTGTCATGCTGGTGAAGTCAGCGGCATGAAGGGAGGCGTTTTTTCCCCCAGCAAGCCTGTCTGCTTGCGCCCTCAAGGCGGCCCCTGCTAGCGGCTGCATGGTCCCATACACCCACGCTCATGCACTCACCTTTTCTCGGAGCTGATGACGGCGAGACGGCCCCCCCCTGCAGAGCGGCGAGGCGATCGTGCTGGACTGCCAGTGCCGCGGCGACATGGCCATGCGGCACCGGACATGTGCGGAGAAATGGGTCCATGTCAAGGCACCCCCCTCCCTCTCCCAGCCTGCCCTGAATGCAGGCTGCCGCTCACTGCACGGCACATCAGTCTGTTCCTTCGTCTCCATCGAGCAGCTGCGCAGTTGCAGCCAGGTCGAGCCCGGGCGGCTCCGTCTGGCTTGCCCCCGCCATGATTGTGGCGGCAGCGGCAGCCGCGGGTCTTGCTCACTCCGTGTGCTGCGCGGCAGTGCTTGCCCGTCCCTGCTAGGCTGCCTGCTCGCTGCCTGGAGCCACACCCTTCCCTGTCAGCCGCCTCCTTCAGCAGCGGCTGCAGCACCCCTCACTCGCACCAATGTCCGACAAGCCACGTGCCTCCCTCCTGGCATCTCGACGTGCCTCCCTCCTGGCATCTCGAAACACACGCCCCGCTGACGCCGCGCCTTGTAATTCCTGCCTTGTAACTCCCGCCTGGTAATTCCTGCCTTGTAACTCCCGCCTGGTAACTCCCGCAGGGCAACCGCGTGTGCGACGTCTGCAAGACGGTCGTCAAGAACCTGCCGGATGTGCCGCCCCGCCAGCCGGACACGGCCAGCACGGCCGCCAGCGGGGAGGCGGGGGAGGACCTGCGCGCCCGCGCGCACCTCTTCGGCCAGTCGGAGCCGGTGCCGGGCGGTGCCAACGTCGTGTTCGACTGCATCAGGGTGCGCGCCGCCGCCTCGTCGCTGCTGGCAGCCTGCGACCTCTCTGGCTCTTGCGGGTGAGGTGGGGAGGTGGCGGGGGGTTTCCTGGAAGGAAGGGCGCTGGCAACCACCCCTCTGATGACTCGGAGCGAATCAGCAGGGTGGAGCAGCCAAGCCTTGAAAGCTCTTTCGAGAGAGCTGCGGGGCATGCCATCTCACACGCCTGAGCTCGAGGGGCCGGCAATAGGCAGCGTGGAAGGGTGCTGCACGCCCGGCAACACCGGGCAGCTGCCGGACAGCAGCCGGCGCTAGCCTGCGGCTGCTCACCTGTCAGAGGGGGGATCCAGAGAGCCCGGCCTGCCTCCGACGCATGCTGCTCGGCCGAAACCCCAAAACACTCGTGTGCAGGTGACGTGGGTGGCCATGATCATCTGCATCCTCTTCTTCGAGATGAATCTGGCCAACGCGCTGTGGACGGGCCTCATCGTCGGCCTTGCATACACGCTCTTCGTGCGCGCGATGTACCGCCACCAGCTGGCTGCGGTGGGGGGCCCTCCTCCTCGCCCCCTTCCAGCCCTCCCTTTGGCCATCCTGCTGCTGTATTCAAGCTTGCATGTTGCCGCAACAAGAGCCGAGCGCAGCCCTGCCAGGCTGTGAGCGTTTCTCGCTTGCAAAACCGGTGCAGCAACGCCGCAGGGGGGTGAGCGAGCAAACGGGGCTGCGCTTGCCCGGGTTGCGGCTGTTCGTCTGTTGTCCGCGGAGCGCTTGGCGGAGTTGAGGGTTGTACGGACCTTGACGCTTGAAATTGCGCTGCAGATAATGCGGGAGCAGCAGCGGATGGCGGCGGAGGGCGCCGCGCCGCAGCCGCATGTCGTCCATGTAGTGTAGCTAACAACAAGTGTGAGAGACTGGGGAGGCAGCCCATGAGGGGCGCCCGTGCTTGTGCGTGGGAGGCCCTGCTGCAGCGTGTGACAGTGTACTGCCCTTCTGCTCCCGAGAGTTGACAGCACGGTCCCGTTACACTGGGGGCGCAGCAGCATTTTCGCAGCCGGCGCAGCGCCGCTGCTACTGAGGGAGTCGTTCCGGGCTGTGAGTGCCCTTGCAGCAGCAATGAGCTGTCCGCAGCTGGCACAAGTGTCCGCTGCCGCCTCTGTAAAGCAACACAGGATGCCACAGTAGGACACGCGCGAGCTGCGTCACAAAAGCAGACTATATCGATGGGGCTCAACAGAAGCAGACTACATGGGGCTCAGCAGCTGCGCCAGCGTTGGCCGCGGCTCCGTCGTCAGCACGCCCAGAACCACGATCGCCGGGATGAAGCCGTAGTGCACCACCGGCTGCGAGTGCGCGGCGGCGGATGTCAGGCTTGCATCGCCCCTCCCGGGCGCCACTCCCCGCACCGCTGGCTGCCCCGAGGGCCCACCTTGCCGTACTTGACTGCGGTGTCCGTCAGTTCGCTGGCGTATTCCAGCCAGCTGCGCGCCTCCGCCTTGGCCTGGTTCACCGCGCGCGGCGGCATCTCGCCGCCGCCTTCTTTGCTCTATCAAACGGCTACTGCTTGCTGGGCGGAGATCGACGAAAAGGCGAGGTGTTGGCTGTGAGGAGGCGATTTCCGGTTTGGGCAACCAACAATGTGTCTAGAGCTGGACCCTCGTCCCAAAGGCACATGCCAGGGGCAGGTCGCAACGGCCTGAGTGACGTACTCACAAGCGAGCAGGTTTGACCCTCTAGCCAGCGCGGAAACGGGCCTGCCTCAAGTGCAGGCGGCCATCGGATGCACCCCACTGCTCGCGGGCTCACGACGGGCTCCCGCCTCGCGAGGAGTTCCCGCTGGGCGCTGCGCCGCTCAACCACAGCTCCCAGCCTGCTCTGGAGCCCGGCCGGGCGCCCTAGGCCCCAGGTCCGTCTCCTGAACACAAGGCATGTACTTCCGGAAGTGCCGGCATGCGCGAGAGAAAGGCCACGACCTCGTGCTCCCTCGATCTCTGACGTGTATCATCACCCGAGATGTATCTGAAAACGCCGGTCCATGTGGAAGCTTGCGTGTCCCACCCAGCGCAACGGCACATCCAGACCTTGGACTTTGAACTCGACCTCGGTGCACGTCTGCTCGCAGGGCCACGCCGAGCAGAGCCGGAGAGGGCTGCTGCTGTCCGGCAGCAGCCTTGCAGTTGCTACACAGGCGCCAGTGCGCACGGTGCAGCTTGCTTTCCCCAATGCCCTTCTGCACCCATCAGGCATCCTTCCCGTCAAGCTCTCAAGGGGATGTTGCTGCAGGCGCACGGCACGGCAAGCCCACCCATGTCGACAGAGGCGCTGAAGCAGGCGGTGCGGGACATTGTGCCGCAGCTGACGGGTGCGCACCCTTGCCAGCCAGCCAGCAGACAGGGAGCAGGCAGCCCGCTGGCATGCCGGTCCCCTGCACAGCCAAGTCGGCTAGCTGCTCAATTGCACCCTGCAGAGCATGATGAGCTTTTGATTGTGGCAATTGTGGCCCAACTGCTGCGCGCTGGCTGCGTCTGCAGGCGACCGTGCCAAGGGCCAGGCAGGGAAGATCGCTGTCATAGGAGGCTGCCGGGAGTACACCGGCGCCCCTTATTTTGCCGCCATCTCCGCACTCAAGGCCCGCCCGCCTCGCCTCCCTCCATATCGGGTCTTCTCAGACCACTGAGGGTCAAACATTCCTGATCCTGGTGGATGTCTTCGCAAACCCCAACTGGCACTGTCTGAGGCGCGAGGAACAGGTCTCCTCAGCTGCCGCCGAGGCGCCCAGCCAGCCCTGGACAGCCTGTTCGAGGCGCTATCCGTCAGCCCCCGAGATCATGAGTTCTACGCCGCAGATCGGCGCGGACCTCTCCCACGTCTTTTGCACGGACGGCGCCGCGACCGTCATCAAGAGCTACAGCCCGGAGCTGATCGTGCACCCCTACCTGGCCGACTCGCACGACCACCCCGACCGCAACCCGGCAGTGGGTCTCCTGCCCTCACAACCCACGTGCCCTGCACCTGCCACCTCTGCAGGCCTTTGCACCATGCTGGCCGCACATGCGCTCTTCCAAGCTTGCTCTTTTGGCACAAGAAGCTGGCTGCATGGAAGCAGAAGCGCCATTCCTTCCCGTCACAACAGAGCGGGAAAAAGCCGACGTGAGCATCTCAAATCTGCCTGCAGTCGAGGCTTTCGGCCCTCCGCCCGCGGCTTTGAATCGGTCCCTTGTTCGGCGCCGCCTCTGCGAGCATCAGCCTGCCTGACAGCCAGCAAAGCTGCTCCTGCCCTGCCTTGCCTCGACCGCGGCTCGCGCGCATGAGCCTCCTGAAGCCAAAATCGAGAAATTTGGGAAAAAATCGGCGCCTGGCCGCAGCGCTGAGCTTGGCGAGGGCCTGCTGCCGCTGCAGGACCAGGTGCGGCAGGCGGTGCGGTCGATCGACCACTGGATGGACCGCTTCGATGCCGTTGTCATCGGCCCGGGCCTCGGCAGGGACGAGCTGGTGCATGACACCGTCAAGCAGGCGAGTGCAGCCGCCCGGTGGGACCGGGGGGCTGGAGGTGGCTGTGTGGGCGGCTCGGAGTGTGGGGCGCCGCTGCCGGGCATGCATGGTCTCGCCGCCTTCTCACACTAATAGCAGCCGCATGCTGAAGGAGCGGCGTTTCCTTTGCCAATGCTGCGCTTCCTCTCCCTTCCATCGCAGCCACTCTTGCTTCTGCACCCGCCACCCTGCTCAGATGCAGGCCGGCCCTTTACTGCAACCCCCCCCCCCCCCCCCCCCCCCCCCCCCCCCCCCCCCCCCCACCCCCCACCCCGCCCCC
>BHFV01001035.1:0-11212 GCA_003568905.1 Trebouxiophyceae sp. KSI-1
CCTGATGCGGACCGCCAGGCGAACTACGCGGCTACAGCACAAGCGTTCTGGGTCAGCGCCACCCGCGAGCGCGGCGCCCAGAATGCTGCCGGGCACGCGCCTCTCCATGCCCACCGTGTCGTACGGGTTCCATTTTTGAACCTCCTGCCTGGTCCGTGGCCGAATGGGGAAAGGCGGCGTTAGAAAATAGAAAATCCGAAAAAAATACTACTGAAAAATTACAATTTGCTCATTATAAGAATTGCGACCTTCAGGACTGAAGAAAAACGATATGAATTTTGAGAATTTTCATACGAGGGGAATGCAAATCATTTTTGTATTATACTGAAATGAATAGTAAATTTTGAGCTCGAGGTAATGCAGGGGAGAAATTCTTTTGTGCCGGAATTTAAGTAAAGAAGAGCAAGGCTTTGGGTGCGGGCCGGCTTTGGAATATCAGGAGGGTGATGATGTAATCAGGTGGCTTTTGAATTCACATCTTGCTTGGCTATGCTTGGCATGCAGCCTCATGGGCGTGCGGCCCAAACGCGCGGCAGACGGCGGCACGTCCTACAAGAATGGAAATATGGATAAATACCGCAGGCAGTACATCGGTTCGGCTGACCAGCTCAGTCGGCCTCATGCTAAGAAGTTTGCCTTCCTGCGTGCAGGTCTGGAAGCAGGACGGGACGCTGTACAAGCGGGAGAGCCTCAAGACTCTTCTCATGAGTCTCAACAGGCACCTCCGCGTGCTGCGCGAGGCCGAGTTCCGAGACAAAAAGGTGTACCCGTTTGAGGACATCGACTTTGAGGACATTGGCCGGTTTGCCACCGCCGAGACTGCGGCTCGTTTATACGACCGGGCAGCCCTGAAGTGCTGGGTACGCGCCAGCTCAGCTTGACCGCCAGCATCATCATGGCCCTGTGGTTTCCAACCATGACTGCCTTTTTTAATTCAAGCCCCTGCCTGCCTGCGTGCCTGCATGCCTGTCTCTGTCTGACTTTGCCGGCGCGCCACTTGCCCGGAGCAAAGGGGCTGCAGGCGTGTGCTGGCAGCTGATGGGCTTGCCGGGCATGACCGCGCAGGAGGACAGCGAGCTGGTGTTCACCAACTTAGACTGCCGGCTGTACGAACCCGCGATGGCACAGCTGGCCTGGCAGTCGCCAGAGGACTACCTACGCGACCTGGGCAGCGAGGCCACCAGGTGGCTGCCAGGTGCTGGCCTATCTTTGCCACATTTCAACTGCATGTGTGTGGGCTGCCACCAGCCATGCCGTGGGTGTGAGTTGCTGGCTGCCGATGCAGGCACGCCTCAGCAGCTTGAGCAGGAGCTTGCGCGCATCACTAGCAAGCTGGATACCGCGATGGCGGCATGGTTCGCCAACCCGGGCGACGAGGAACTTCGCAACAAATTCGACGATGTGGCTGACAGGGAGGCGGAGATCTTCCTCCATTGACGCCCGCTTGTTGACGGGTATGGCTGTCCCTCGCTCTGAAAACTCGCCAGCACTCTGCATGCTCTGCAGCCTTCCTCTTGCATCTCCTGACCCAAGAAGCTGCCTTGTGCCCTTCACAGACAGCGGGCCCGCCACCTGCGCTAGCCGAGCACAGGGGCATGCAATCAGAACCATACGCTGCCGAGCTCGTTCAGCGACCATTGTGTGCCTCTCTCATGCCTGAGCCGTGTTTGGCGGCATGCAGCATGCGCCTCTGTAGCAAAAAGGCGAGGGCGAAGGCCACCGCCAAGGCAACAGCCGGGGCGTGGCCACGATGGGCATGCATCATTCTGGCGCTACGGAATGCTGCTGGTGCTGCAATGTGCAGACTGCAAGCTGCGTCTGCTGCTTCCTGCTGCTGGTGTGCCAGCTGTACGGCTCACATGTGCGCCTCTGCCGGAGCCCTTTCACTCGTGCGTTGGGGCGAGCACCACAGGGGGGACTCATTGTCAGGAAAAGGCTCCTTGTCTGCCCCCCTGGGGAATTGCCTGCCGTGCTGGCTGCGCAGCGTGTTTTTATCTCAGAGCCCTTCAGGAGCCTGCACTGCAAACGCAGAAGCTGTCAGTTTTGGTGTTGAGGTGAAGCCTTCTGCGCTCTTCCAAAAGCTAGGAATCGGCAAGCGGGGCCACTGGCCACCGCAGCAGCATGTGTGTGCCCTGAAAAATGCACCCTTGCTGCACCACAGCTCCTGGTTTTTGGGCTTGCCTCTGGACAGCCGCAGCAGCGGCAGCTAGAGTGACAATCTGACTCAGGCCTGCTGCCTTCCGACTGCAGGCAGCCTCGGCCGACGATCGCAACACCTCTGGCTGCGGTGTTTCCTCATCCTACTGCTGCGGCGCCCCGAGCAGCGTGGCAGGTTGCAGGCGCAGCCGCGTTTCGACTCCTGCGACAGACTTCCAAGCACTCTGCTGCGCACATGTACGACTTTGTGCTACGCGGCGGCGCGGGGCTGGCTTGCTAGCTGCTTGTGCCGGTGAGGCTTCCTGCCCTGCCCAAGCCCAAGCAGGCTCCAGGCGCACTGCTGGTCTGCGTTGTTGGTGTGCCTCAACTAGCCCCCACAGAATTCCTCAGATTCTTTACGCAGCGATAGCTTTAAACTGGCATGGCGCGCCATTTTCCTGATTGCCCTCCCGGTCTGGCACTGCCTGCCCCTCCTGCATCTGGCAAGGTCCTCTGAGTATCTCGTTGCCTCACAGGCTGCCCGCTGGATCACGACGCCAGATGCCGCAGGCTGGCGGGCTGATCAACGATCCAAAGTGCCCCATTATGAAGAAGCCGGCCGACAGCAGCGTCTCCTGATCAGCTAATTTGCTCCCAAACCTGCACTTTTAGGCGGACTGCCTGACCGTGCAGCATTGACTACTAGCTACTTTCCTGCTGGCTCCATCAGCAGGAGACCAAGCTGCCTGCCGTTCTCGCCTGACGCTCCGCTGTGGCGGGGGCGCCATGTGCACCAGCTTGCAGGCTTTTACTTGCCAGCGTCTATGGTAAGGGTTTATGGTTGAAACAATAAAACCATAAACGGCGGGCGGAAAGAGGTTACGTGTTCAGTGTCTGCGCGCCAGTCTGCCCCAAGAAGCGGCTACTGAAGCAGCATCCAGCTGCAGGACGCACACTCTTGCCAGGCGCATGCAAGCCATGGCATTGCAGCCGCCAGGGGCAGGCAAGCCAATCCGCTGGTGGTCAACAGTCGCTCCAGGGCTGAGCAGTGTGTGCCTGCACTGCCAGCGCAAGGCTCTGCAGCTGGAACTGCTTGGCCTGCTGCAGTGCAGCGGAGCTCGCGCGTCCCAGGCTGAGTCGCTCAGAAGCTTGCTTTGCCAAAACAGAGGGCTGGCGCGGGGGGCGCAAGGCTGGGCTGGCGCGGGGGCCGCAAGGCTGGGCCGGCGCGTATGCTGTGGCCCAGGGCTGCCAGGCAGGGCACTCCGTCAGGGGGCTGCGTGCAATCAAGGGGTGCAGCATGCGTTCTGTTGGACTCTTGCACTCCACTCGCAGGCAGAGCATGAGCAGCGAGAAGGCAGGTGCTGGGGGTTGCATGCTTACTGCTGGCGGCTGCAGGGCTGCTCTGGGCAAAAAGCGAGGGGCCGACACCTGCACCACTTTGGAGACGAGTGGGCGGGCAGTGAGCTGCAAGTCTCCTCTGACCGCTTCTTCCGTGGTAGACCATGCAAAGCAGAGAAAAGAGAGGGAAGTAGCGTCGCCTCCTGGAATGCCAGCCCCTTCCCAGGCGCCACCTGGGCGAGGAAAGCGTAGTAAGGGCAGTGGAACAATCAGCGGGAAAACGTTTACAAGCTGGCAACACCCATTGCATTTGCAGCTCTGCAGCACAGAACCTCCAGCAAGGGACAACAGCCTCAAGCATGGCAAGTTATGTGGCGCACACTGCACTGTGCAGACGCAGCGGCGGGCAGCTTTTGCGGGGTATGGGCGCTTGTTGGCAGGAAACAGACAGCGTTAAACGAAACAACCCAGGCGCAGCAGGGTACAGGCGGAAAGAGACACGCACGACGCATGCTGCAGGGCAGACGAGCAGGCAGCGGGGGTGGCAGCCACCTCAGCGCGGCTGGCATGCACTCCCGCAGCTGCTGCTGAGCGATTGCGCTCAAACGCTGGCCTGCACGATGGTACTACAAAGCGGACACAGCAAAGTGCAGCTCGAGTCGGCACGGACAGAAAGAAATGAAGAAGCAGGCGCCGCGCAGTGGCGCCTCAGCCGGAGGTCGCGTTCAGCGCGAACGTCTGGTTGTAGGCGCTGAGCACGGAGTTGAAGGAGGAGATGATCTCCTTCTGCACGTTCGGCGGCGTGAGGAGGGCCGGCTTGATCGTCCCGTTCAGCGCCTGCACCGCATGCACACCCCGGCTCAGTGCCGTGCGCCAGACCTGACTTGCTCATCATGCTCGCCGAGCCCCTGGCAGCAGGCACGGCTGCGCGCCTTGAGCTGCGACAGGTTGGCGGCGCCGGTCGCGTTGATCTGGCGAATCATCGCCAGGCTGTCGGCGCCCAGCATTTTCGTGATGGCGACGATGTCGTCAGCGGCGGTCTTCTGGGGCGAGTACAGCAGCAGGGAGGTCAGGCCGGCGCTGATGAAGGCCGCGACGATGAGCGTCAGCACCCAGCCGAGCCAGGTCTGCGGGCGTGTGCACGGTATGTCAGTGCCGGGCGGCTGGAGCAGTGCAGCTGCTGAGCAGCAGCACGGCAAGTGGGCCGGCGGCGGTCACCCGCGCCATCGTCTTGTAGTTAACGCCCTTGACGCCCTCGAAGAGGCCCATCATCCAGACCGCGCCCATGATCTGCGCGCCAGCAGCCAGGCAGCGGTCACGGCACTGTTGCTTTGCTCTGCTCAAGCAGGCAAGGAGAGTGCCACAGGAGCCGCACCGTCTGCGTGGTGGAGACCGGCAGGCCGTAGCGCGAGGCCACCTGTGAGGGGCGCCGGCAGCCGGTGAGCGTGCCGCCACACACACAGAGGCTGGCTGCGTGCTCAGGAATGCAGGCAGGGGGGAGACTCGCCATGACGGTGATGGCCGTGGACAGCTCGCAGCAGAAGCCACGCACGTTGGTCAGCTTGGCCGACTTGACGCCGATGACGCGCATGATCTTGTAGCCGTACAGAGCCTGGGCGCGGCGAGGGGCGGAGTGGGAGTTGGGGTATGTGAGACCCTAGGAAAGTAAAACCCTAACTGAGGAAGAACCGTAACCGACGAAACGCCCCAGGGCAGGAAAAACGCACCAGGCCTGCGACGATGCCGGCGCCGCCGATCACGAGGATCCACTCCGGCACCTTGGACTTGGAGGAGATTGACGACGTGCTCCAGATGCCGTAAACGGCGGCAAACGGCCCCATGGCGTTAGCAACATCGTTACTTCCATGCGCGAGAGACATAACGCACGCAGAGAACACCTGCGAGCGGCGGCGGCGGCTCAGAACCGAAGAACGGACGTTCGGATGGCGGCGGCGCTGCGTCTGCGGTGGCAGGCGGCGCAGACCTGGAGGTAGCGGAACAGCTTCTCGGTCTTGACGTCAAAGACCTCGGCGTTGGCCCACATCTCGGCCGTGCTGGCGTCAAAGTCCTTGTGGCCCTCCTGCGGGGCCGACCGGCGCTGTTTTGTGAGCAGCCGGGCGCACGGCAGCAGGCGGGGGCAGGGAAGGGCCGGGAAGGGCGGCGTGCCTCCATGACGGCGTGGCAGTTGTAGGTCGAGCCAAAGGTGATGACCTTGGTCACCGGGTTGTTGGCCAGCGCACCGACGACCTTGTTCTCCTTCTGCCGGTCCCACCACTGGCCCACGCGGCCCTTCTCGCCGACACGGTTGGCGGCGTCCAAGTCCGCGACCCCGACCGCCTTGGCCAGCTTGGCGTCGCCCTCCAGGCCTTCGGCCACGACGTTGGCCTCCACGTTGCTGCAGGCCGGGCAGCGCTCGAGCGTCAGCAGCCGCACAGGTTGCTGAGCCTCCGGCGGCGGCGGCGGTGGTTATAGGTGAAAGGGGGTGTGTGGGGCGGCGGCGGCGACGGCTCACCGGTCGGCGGCCTCCTCCTCGGCGATGATCTTGCGCCTGATGAGCGGCATGAGCACGGCGAGCGTGAAGATGGCGAAGAAGACGGCCGGGATGATGGAGATCCAGACGGCCTTGCCGTCGGCGACGGCCGGCGTCCACGTCTTGTTCTTGTTGCCGGTCTGGATGATGAAGTAGACGATGACAAAGAAGGTGATGCCGACGAGCACCGGCACCACCTGCGTGTGAGCCACAGCAGACAGGCTCAGGCAGCCGGTAGACGGGCGGGCGTGCCGAGTGGGGCAGCATGGACGCTCACGAAGAAGGCGCGCTTGAAACTGTCCTTGGAGCGCAGCACAAAGGGCCGCAGGATGATGCCGTACAGGATGACGACGGCGGCAGCGGCCATTATGGGCGAGAAAACCTGCAGCCACGGCGCGCACGTGGGTGTCTGGCGCCGGGCCAGGGGGCGGTCTGCTGCAGCAGGGCAGGCGGGCGGTCGCACCCAAGAGAGGAAGATGGCAACCATGCCCTTGACGTAGGGGAAGGTAGTCGCGGACTGCGACCACACGACGGCCTTGAAGCCGCGCATCACGACGGTTGCACCCACGATGGCGCCGACTGCAGCGGGGCGCAGCGCGTCAGTGCCTGCCCACAGTGGAAGGGCGAATATTGCTGGGAAGCAGGGGGCGCACTGGTCGTGTGCGTGGTCGAGACGGGGAACTCCATGTGGCACGCAAAGTTCTGCAGCCCAGCAGCCCCAAGAAAGCGTCAGCCGACTGCGCAGGCGCGCCAGACTAAGCAGGTCAAGTAAGGTGGGGGGGGCTCACGTCCCAGAAGCACGCCGTGCACATCACACAGAACATGGCGAACATGAGCAGCTCTGGCGTGGCATTGAAGTATGTCGTCTTTGCTATGCCGGACTTGATGGTGTCCGTCACGCTGGCGCCCAACAGCACCGCGCCTGCGCCGTTTGTGCCTCTCAGCCGGGCGCCCCGCACAGGAGGCACTGCGCCGACACGCAGCGCTGCATCCATGCGCTCCCAGAAGGGGGGAGGGGGGTGGCCGAGGAGAGTGCTTACCCAGGAATTCGCAGACGCTCGCGATGAGCACTGCTTGCAGGATGGTGATGGCCTTGGCGCCCACGGATGTTCCGAAACTCTGCGTTCACCCCAGAGGCGGTCAGCACCACCCAAAGCGGGCAAATCGGGAGCTGGTGAGGCATCACGCAATCTGTCGCAAGTGAAACCGAATGCTGGCTAGGAGTTTGTTGCCAAAGGGGGGGAGCAGCAGGCGGAGCAAGCAGGGTCGTACGTTGGCGACATCGTTGGCGCCGATGCCGAACGCGCAGCCAAAGGCGACAAAGAAGGAGAGGCCGAAGATCCAGGTGTCTGCGCAACGCCGCCATCTGTGGTCAGCTGTCAGCTCGCTGCTGCGTAGGGTTGCCGCACGAGAGGCCATCTGCTGCCATGCTGCCACAATGCACAGGCGGCGAACAGGCGGCGGACACAGTTATTCGTAGCTTCCCGCGCCCCAGCGCGCCCCAACCGGGGCCCAACTCCAAGAGCCCCTGACTGCATCGGGGGCCAACGAACGCTGCGTGGCAAGGCGGAAACAGCTGCGCGCGTCGCATCTGGGCGCCCTGTGGCCGTATGGCCGGACGCCCCGCGAGCAGGGGCTCGCGGCCGCTGACACACCGGTATCTCGAGGTGGTGATGGGGCTGTGGCAGAGGCGGCGCACATTGGTCCCACATTTTCGCCGACGTGCGCTGCTCTCCTTCTCTTCTTCTCCTTTTCTGCGACCACGGTGCATCAGGGATGTATGAGAGCGCCTGCGCAGGCCGGCGCGGCGGGGCAGGGAGGCCGACATCGGCAGGGATGCATGAGAGAAGAACTACCTTGTGCGCTCCGGTTGCTTGCCCGTCACCCTCGCGACCTCAGAGCCTGCGCCGCCACTCTGTGTCGCCCGGGGAATCGGGAGCGTGGAATACCAGCCAGAAACGGAATTGCCAGAAAATCGAAATTCCATTTCTGGCATTCTCGCCTGCAAGAAACAAGCAACACGCGAGCCTCTCTGACCCGCTGCGCGGTTGAAACCTTCAGGTTAATGCCGTGGGCAAGCAGCAGCATAGACATGTGTGCACGAAATTTGCTCAGGTCGTTGTGAATGTGAGCTTTTAACGTGCCCGATGCGTGTCGGCGTGGACGGCGGGGGGTTTCGCGGCGACCACGGTCGTCACATGCATTTTCTAGCTACGTCAGGCAGCTCCGCGCCGCGGGGGCGCCCTTTGCGAGTGCGCAATGCGACATTTTCGCGACATCGCAATTCAGGGCAGGCATAAACCGCATGGCCACCCTCCCCCAGGGAGGTGGTAGTCAAGTAGGAAGGCATTGAAGAGGGCCGTCTCCAGGGCCCCTAACAAGCCAAATACTCGAAGGAAAATTAACGGCTGTCAAATGGCAGTTTGTAACTCGCATGCCAACCTGGAACTGTACTTTGGAGGAGCGAGGAGCCTCCCCACCGCGCGCAGTGTGCCACTCACCCGGCAAAGGCTCCAGGACATGCCGCCCGCCGGCCGAGGACGCGCCGGAGCAGCCCGACCAGCCCGTCTGTGTATGCAGGAGCCATGGCAGCTTTGCAGTGGACCTGGGCCAGCTTGATCAACCAGAGCGCAGAGGTTGGTCCAAAAGGTCCTTCCGCCTCGAAGCCTTCTTGAGGCTGGCCACTGGCCAAGATGTGTCACTCCAAGCGGGCCAAGATACTTGGGGCTTTGCTGCAGCTACACCTGCCTCACCTCACTTTGATGCGTGCTCACTGCAGGCTGCGGCAAAGCTCCAACTGGTTGGGTGCAGCATGTGTGGCAGGCAGGCAGGCAGGCTGCCCACCACTGGCAAGCTGCTCCAGAGATGTGCTGACGTCCTGTTCAGTCTCCAGCGCCAGCCGTACCCTCCCGCTGCCTGCCGCAAGCCGCGGCTGCAGCGCTGCATCCCTGCCCCCCTCCGCCCTCTGCGCCTCTCCAGGCCCTGCACCACCTCCCCCCTCTTTTGATTTTGCTGAACCGAGTGCCGCTGGCCGCTTGCGGTCATGCCATGCCTGCCGCCACGCCTGCAACCAGGGATATGACCTGCCCCGGCAGTTGCCCCGGCCGCAGTGGCGCCGGCCAGGCTGGCAGCACTGCGGGCTGCCTGCGAGGCGGCGTGCATTAGTGCAGCCACCGCAAAGGCACGCTCCTTGATTGTCTTTGCAGGCAGGTGGGAAACTCAGCTCTCGCTGTAGTGTCGGGGGCCCTGGCTGTTGTAAACGGGCGGCGGCTGCCAGCGGCTTCCTCAGCCTACCGGCAGCAGCTGCATCCAAACAGCAGCAGCGACTGGATGAGGCTTGGTGACGGCTGGGAAGTTCTCCAGCTGCAGCCCAGAAGCTGGACGCCGCCCTGAGCCTGCAGCTGGGCGTGTTGGCAGCGGCGGCTGAGGGAAGCGCGCCCAAGCGGCCACGTACTGCTGCTGGCAAGAATGACAAGCTCAACGAGAAGCTCCAGGCGGGAAGATGGAACAAGGCAATAGCTAGTAAGCAGCCAGGCGGCCAAGCCGGTGACGGCCAGAAGGGTGCGGATACGTATAACAGTCAGGAAAAGAGAAGGACAGGGCGACGCCCTATGATGAGGCTCGCTGACTATGGTGACATTGTGGTGGTGGCATCATTGTGTGGCGGGAGCGCTGTTCCCTTGGCCCACACTCATGTTGATCGTGTCCTGTTTGAAGTCAAACATCTGAGCAGCACAAACGCCCAGTGGATGGGCGATCAGCTCGGCGGCTTTGCCTAGTAGCGGAGGGTTAAACATCAGCCGGGCCAGTGCAGGAAAACGGGAAGATCACGGGAAAATCGACAAACAGAGGACGCTGGCTTGCTGGGGAGGAGAACTTTGAGAGGAGCGAGGACGCCCCACAGAAAAACGGAGATCGCTGCTCCTGGTACCTCAGGTGCACCTCTTTGCATGTGGCGCGCCTGCGGCCCCGGGCGCGCTTCCGGCCCCGCCAGACCGCCTGCAACCGCGGCAATCGCTAGCCTGCAGCGCTCGCGCTGCACAGCCACCCCCGTGTTTTGGGCCTCGGTGTGCCCGCGCCGATTTCGGCTGCTCCACCCCACTCCCCGCCGCGCGGCGCCACTCAGACCGGTCTTGCCCTGCCGATTATCCGTGCCCCTTGCACGTTCGGCAGCCCGGCCGCGCCCCCGAGTTGCGCTCGGAAGCTACGGCCTGCGCCCGGGCTCGCCGGAGACGCGCCCCTGCCCCGGCGTGATCTCGCAGACCCCTTTATAAGCTCGTTGCCTGACCCGGCGGGTGCCCGTCTGGTGCCCGGGACCGGCCGCACGCGCGGGGGCTCGGGGACCGCGAAACCGCGCAGTCCGCATCCCTGTCGTCGCTGCCCCCTCCCCCGGCTGCCGTCCGCTCCGCAAACCTGCCTACTGCTTTAGTTGCGTCGGTGTTCGATCATGACCGACGGCCCGCGCTCTGGCGGGTCGCGCAGGTCCGTCGTGCTAGCGGCTGCCCAGCACGTCCCCAGCACGTCCCCAGCCTGCCCGGCGTGTCCGATGCCGGCACAGCCGGACGGCGACAGCCCTAGGGACTGCCCGCCAGCATCAGGGGATCATACGGAGGGGGGGAGACTCGGGGGTGGAGAGACGGGGGGCACCTGCAGCTGATCTCAGCTGCGGCTCGGCTGCAGGACCAGGATGCTGCAGGATGCGGGGGGCGTCTGAGGCGAGCATGACGGCGCGGCGCCGCGGGGGCGCGCGCGGCGTGCGGGCGGCGCTGCTGCCCGCCGCCGTCGTCGCGCTCCTGCTGGCGGCCGGGCCGCAGGCAGCACGCGCGCAGTTCGAGAGCTTCAACAGCCTTTCGTCCTTCGCAGGCGCGCCCTCTGCGGCCCCCCAACGCAGCCACCGGCCAGCAGCACCCCCTGCACCGAAGTCTGCCCCTGCCCCCGCCCCTGCCCCTGCCTCCCCTGCCCCCCGCCCCTCCCCCCGCCCCTGCCCCCACTCCCACCCCGGCACCCCAGCCCCTCCTCGTGAGCTGCCACCCCGCCGCCTGCCACAGGGAGCCCCGCCAACTCCCCAGTGCAGCCACCCAATGCGGCCCTCGGCAACGGCAACGCCCTGAGCCCCCCGCCGCCGCCACGGCAGCAGCCGCCGCCGCCGCCCGTCGCTGTTGTTCCGGCACCCAGCCCGCCGCCGCCGCAGCCGGCCCCGCCGCCGCC
>BHFV01001036.1:0-11183 GCA_003568905.1 Trebouxiophyceae sp. KSI-1
CCCCCCCCCCCCCCCCCCCCCTGGCTGCTGGAGTGTCAGGAACTCTGCCTGCAAAATGGAGAGTTGAGCGAGTCGTTTTTGTATGTTTCTGGAAAGAATCTCGCAAATGCAGGCGGCCAAAATTCCCGCTGGAAATTCTAAAGTACTCCCACCAGAACTCTAGGTTTCCCTGCCAAAGAATTTGTCATTCCTTGACAAATTCAGCACTGCCGCCTGCGGCCTGCTTGGGCAGGGATGCAGATCCGCCTTGCCAGCAGGAAAGCTCGGAACTGTCCGTGATTCACATAATCCCGCCCGAAACGCGAATTCCTCCGCCAAAATCCTGGAAAAAACCTTTAGAATCAAACATCAGAGATGCAATTAATGAGCAGGAGAAAAGAAACAATTCTTTCAGAAGATAATAAACACATCTTACTATAAACGAAAACATTAAACAAATCTCGATTGCCAAAAAATCGACCCTGACCTCCGCCACCCTCCGCCTGCAGCCTACTTGGGGACGGAGGCAGCCGCGCTGCTGCGCGCGCTGCTGCAGCGGGAGCCGACCAAGCGGCTCGGCTACGGCCCCAACGGCAGCGCTGCAGTGCAGGCGCACCCTTTCTTCCGCGGCATCTCCTGGCAGAAGCTGATGGAGGGCGCGCTGCCGTCGCCCTTCAAGCCCAGCATCTCTGCGGTCGAGTCGGTCGAGAATTTCGACAAGATATGGACCGATCAGGCGAGGAACCCTGCCTGTCCTGTCCCCCTTTTCTTTCGTGCTGATGCGGGCGAAAGGCAGAAAATTACCTCAAAGAATCGGAAAATCGTGCGCAAAACGGCGGTAGAATCGGGTGATGATTATCATTATCTGACAAGATATGGACCGACCAGGTGAGGAGTCCCCTCTCTCCCCCCTCCCTTTACCGTTTGCAGGCCGGTTGACTAGTTGAGTGTTGGCCTGCTTCATCAAGCTTATAATAGAATTTTCAAATCTCGTTCGAAACTTGATTGCCTCGAATTCCCAATGGTGAGTGGCACACCGGACGGCGGCAGCCGCGGTCCAAACTTGCTGTGAGCTCTGCATTGCCTCCTTCCTCCGCTGATTCGGGGGGCAACGTGGGCTTCCAGCTCACATTCCTCAATAAGTAAGCCAGTTCAAGTTCAAGTCGAACCCCAACCTCACATGCAGCCCCCTTTAAAGATTCAAATTTGAACTCAAAATTCAAATCTCTATTTTTCAAAAATTTGAAAATGTCTCTGCGCGCGCTGCAGCGTGCCGAGGACTCTCCCACGCCTTCGCCGCCGAAGCATCCGGATGCAGCGACCATCTTCCAGGGCTTCACTTACGTGGAGCCCAGCCTGCTGGGCGGCCTGCGCGGCGCCGCCGCCGACTGACCGCCAGCCTGTCGCTCCTGGAGTTATAGTTACATCGCGGGAGTTACCGCCGCCGCCGTAGCAGAGCGCCAGACGACAAGCGTGCGGATGCTGCTGGCGGCAGGGAGAGTGCTTTTTGGGTGCCTGCATGTAGCAAGAATTGGGGATGTTAGGCGGCACAGCCCAACTGGCATGCCAGCCTCCATCTAGGCAGCGTTAGGGTGTTTAGGGACAGGATTCCCGGCAGCTTGCTCTCGGCGTCCATGTGTGTGTGTGTTTGCATGGGCATCTCTGCCTTGTGACGTGTCTGCCCCTTTCATGTCGTCAAAAGACACCCTGGCGCTGTGTTTTGCCCGTAATGACCGGCCCGTGCGTGGCCTGCCTGCCGCAGCCGCGCTGCCGTCGCAGCACCCGCGGCTCGCATCCCTCTGTGTTTGCTGCCGCAGAGCGTCAACACGCATGTCTGCTTGTGGTCTTTTCTGTAAGCACAACGGTCCCTGACCAGAAGCTGCTGAAGCTGAAGTCAGCGCTGCACTCGGTATAAACCACTCTTGGGTCAGGCAGCGTGCTTGCTCTTGCCCTCTCTTTGCAATGCCCTTTCGTTACAAAGGAATAACAGCGGCCGTTTTCGCGTTCCAGGGCTGCCTTTTCACTTCAGGCGGCTGCACGGGGCACTTGCCTCGGCTCACTCTGTCACTCGGGCCCCGCAGGTTCGCGGGGCAGCGCTCTTCAAATCCTAGCTCACACTGCCGACGGCATCATACAGCCCTCGAGTGGAAAGGGGCAGTACATGCGAGGCCGCTGAGACTCGCCAGCCTGGCAGGGCCGGGGGGTGGGTACACAGTGCAGCGGCGCAATACAATGGCATGTTATGACAGAGCGAACGCAAACACGACTCCGAAAGCCCTCTTTTTGCTGCTGCAGGCTGCAGCGGCGGCCGCGGCGTGAACGGCTGACTCTGCGTGATGTCGCCTCGCAGCGGTCCCTACTGTCCGCCTCATCGGTTAAGCCGCTTGCTCTCGTAGCTTTCCGGATCGAGTGAGTTGCGAGCGCCGAGTAGAGCGCAGCGCGCCGCCGCCGCACCTGCAGACGCGCCGCAGCCGACCTTTAGGGTTTATCTAAACCCTAAACCCAAAACCTTGTTTTTCGCGCGCCGCTTTCAAGGGGAGGGGTGGGGGGGAGTGCGGAAGTCTGGGGGTGCTTCAGAGACCTCTGCGGGGCATGCGTTGCGGGCGATGCTGCACCCTACACGTGATCCCACACCCTCGACGGCAGGCAGCGAGCCGCGACTGCATGCCAGAAGGGGCCAGCCAGGTCTCTGCCGATAGCCTCGGAGGAGAGGGGGGGGGGGTACCTCCGCCGAAGGGTTTGGCTAGGGCTCCCGGCGTCGCCCGCAGCGCACGCACCGCGGTCGTCTTGAGGCCGCCGCCGGCTGCCCCAGAGGCCTCGAAAGGGGCACGCAGCGCGGCCCCCATCTCTCCGAAACCACTCGACAGCCTGTCGGCCGCCTGCCGCATGCCCTCCGCCACGTTGCCCGGCTGCGGGCGTTAGGCTTGTGCTTAGGGCTGGAATGCCAGGCTGGCCGCCGTTTAGAGGAGTCACAGGAGGCGAATGGGGCGCTATGGGAGTTTGCCGGAAAGCACAGGGCGGGCGGCAGGAGCCCCTCTGCCTCGTGAGGGGGCCGTGGGTGAGGGTTTGAGGGTCGTTTGAGGAAACCCTAGGGTGCCCGTGCGGGCGGCATCACTGGTGCGGGTAAAGGGCAAACATTTCTCCCGAAAAGCGGAAAACCCGTGGGTGAAGCGTTTCTCCAGCCGGTCTTGTACAGAAGGAAATGCACACATTTCTCTCGTGGAAAGAAGAAGAAGTGAAGGAGCTGGTGCAGAGCGGATTTCCCAACAGGCCTCGCATTTCGGCCAAATCAGTTTTCACCCGCATCGGTTTTCAGCCGCGTCAGTGAGCGGAAGCGCGCCTGCGGTCCAGCAGAGGCGGCGGCTGCGGCCGGCCCGGCTAGCACCAGGTGGATGCCTCCCAGCGCGCCCGCGGACATGCCGAGCATTTCCGCCAGGATGGCGCGCGTCAGCCCTGCGCCAGGGTGTCCCGGCTTAGGGTTTAGGGTTTCCTGCCTAACCTTCGGGTTTTAGGTTCCACACCTAGTTTACACTCTTAAACCCTATACACCTAGTTTACACTCTAAAACCCTATACACGCGTCGGATACGAAACTCGCCTGAGGGTTTGCGCCGGCGAGTCGCGCACCTGCTGGGACGGGTCACTCGTGCACGCATTTCTTTTGTTTTTTGGAATTAGGGTTCAGCCGCAGGAGCCTCAGCTCCCCAGCCGCAGATGCAGGTATAGTCGGGGAAAGGATAAAATGTAGTTTGAATTTCGGACTCCTCGAGCAGGCGATCATGGTCCGGGGTGCAAACTACTTTTCAGACATATGTGTGCATTTCGGGGGGATTTCTTTGCTTCCCGAGACTTTGCGGTCAGGAGACACAACAGCGAGCCCGGCAGGACGCGTGAGGGGGGGGGGGGGGGCACCAGAGAAGCCGCGCCGCAGCTGGCGTGAAAGCGGCACTTGGGCCCGCGGCGGCTCCAGCCCCTGCCGAGGCGGCCGCAGCGCCTCCGCCGGAATCGCCAGCAGCTGCCCGGCGGCCGAGCCGATCCGCAGCACCGACTGCAGCGGCTTGATGCCGGCTACGACCGAGTGCACCTGCGGGCGGCGTTGGGATTTGTAGGGTTTGGCTAGGGTTCGGATTTTGGAGGGTTTTTGAGGAGGGCGTGGCGGCCAGACTGGGATGCCCGGGCGGTTCAGAGGGCAGAGCGCGGGGCAGTCGTGCGGATTCTGCCAGGCTGTGCTGCAGTTTTTTCCTGCAGTTTCAAGAAAAATAAAAGCGATAAACCAAACCAAAATACAATAACCAGGCACAGAAAGTGGGTACGAGTTAAGCGAAAAGCGGTCATCGGCCGAAGCCCCAGCTGCGAGCTCTCCCCTGGCGGCCGCTGCCCTCGCGACCGCAGACCCTATACAAACCCCGTAACTCCCGCACCTGCGAGGAGGTTACTTCCTCCAGGTAGCGCGCCGCCACCAGCGCCCCGAGCGCCTGCCAGCCCTGCACGCCCGAAGCCCTAATCGCCGGCAGGCGTAGAGTGACGCCCTGCCAGGCTGTCACGTTGGCGACTTCCGCCAGGCTGCCGGCCCTCAGAGCGGCGACATCCAGCCGACGGGGTTTGTAATCGGCGACTAGGGTTAGCGCGGCCAGCTCGCAGCGCTGGAAAAAGGGGCCGCCTGCAGAACAACAAAAGGCTCAAAGATCAATAATTGTTTTTGGGACAATTCTTTTCGGATGTTTTACTATGTTGCTTTTTTGTCTGTGTTGTCGCTGTTTTCAAACCGGTCAAATGCGGTCAAACTCGTCGGATCAGACTCTCCGAGAGCCGCGAAAGCGAACGACAAGGCGCGGCTGGCTCTTTCAGCCGCCTAGGGTCGGCTAGGGTTTTTTCGCACCGGGCTCGTCGTCGGCGGGCGGCTCGGCGGGCGGCGGCTCATCCCAGCTGGCGTCGCTGAACCCTAAACCCTCGGGGGCCGGCGGCTGCGGCGCGAAAAAGGCTTGCAGGAAGCAGAGCACGTCCTGATCCAGGCGCAGCCGCAGCGGCAGGCAGGAGGCCTTCAGCCGGAGCTCCTCGGCGCCAGCGTCCGGCCGAACCGCCTCCAGCTCGACCTGAGAGCGGCAAAACACGGAAATGTCGTGTTTTCTCCGCGGGACTGCGACAGCAAAACAAGGAAATGTCGTGTTTTCTCCGCGTGACTTCGAGTGGCAAAACACGGAAATGTCGTGTTTTCTCCGCGTCACTGCGAGCGGCAAAACACGGTGCTTTCGCGATTCGCGACGGCGCGTCTTGAGAAGAAAGACGGCTGCGCGAAACCGGCAGGAGCTCGAGCTGCGGGGAAAACTGCGGCAAAACCCTGCACAGCAGCTTGCATTGATGAGTGCTGAGGGGCGGCGACTCTACCTGTGGCAAAACTACATATGCATGTGTGGTACGGTAAAAATGCAATTGGGAAAACCGCATAATAAAAGCATAATAAAAAGCAGCTAACACTTTTCAATGGCAGCGTGGTGGCAAGACAGGAAAGGAAGGGGGGCCTCGCCAGGCGCTCTATACCCTAAAAACCCTGAGTGGCAGAAAGAGGGGCGCCTTGCCACGAGCAAGCAGGCCGGCGGCGCGCTGTGCGCCCCTGGTAGGCGCTTGAAACCCTAGAAAGACCCTTAAAAGCAAGAAAGAGGGGGGTGCTCGCCGCCAGCAAGCAAACCGGCGGGCTGTGCGCCCCTCCTAGGTGCCTCAAACCCTAAAAGAACCCTGAAAAGAAGCAGGAGGGGGGCTTGCCACCAGCAAGCAGGCGGCCGGCGGGCTGTGCGCCCCTTCCAGCCTGCCGAAGACTCGCTGCCAGGCTGTTTCGCCCGCCAGGGAGCAGTCTTTCAGCACGCAGTCCTGCACGGAGGCTGCAAGGCGGCGGGCGTGGGGCCCGCCGGGGGCGAAGCTGTCCAGCTGCAGGCAAAAGCCCCGCAGCTGCAGCTGCAGCCGCGGGGCAGCCGGCGGCGGCGCGCTGTCGCCTGCAGAGCAGCAGCGGGCGCGGACAATGAGCAGGCCTGCTGTTCTTTCGATTTCAATATTGCGATGGTCTCATTTCGTATCGAAATGTCAGCACCAAAATGGGCGATTCCCGGAGGTCCTGCAGGATGCAGTTTTCCGTAACATCGCTCTTGCTGGCTTTTAGCAGCTTCTGGCGGCCGCTTCCCGTTGAAAACTTGTGAAAATCGGTGCGCGTGTCAAGCGACCTCAATCTTTCTGTGCCTGGAAAACGTTTCTCTTAAATGTTTTACAGCCTCGCCGCGCGGCGCAGGAAGGCCGGTGCATCGATTTCACGGCAAAAAAGAAAAAGAAAAAACACCCACCCTCAATCAATAACACCCCAATCTGCGTGATGATCGGGCTGCCGCGGCTTTGCACAGCAAATCGGACCCAGCCTATCGCTCTGAGACCGGCGAACCCAAACCCTAAGCCATGAAACCCTGGTTCACAGCGAATTGCGCACCCGGTTCTGCGGCGACGGCCGCGCATGGCGAAACGTCCATGCTGCGATTTCCAGCCCTCAGATCCTCAACCCGAAACCCTAATTCGTTTCAGATCGTAAAATTCAAACCCTATATCGTGAGAAAGACGCGCGCGGATCGGCAGCCGCTGCCTCGCTCAGCCACACCTCCCACATCTGCGATATCCAAAGATGTGTTGGGTTTAGCCCTAAACACCCTAAACCCTAAACAGAATCGTAAACCATAGACCCTACTTCTTGAGGAAAACCTTGAAACCCTAGACAGAAGCCCTAAAGATTCGCGAGGAGGGCGCGCCTGGCTCTGGCGCTGCGGGCTCGCACAGCGAAACATCGACCGTCAGGTCTTTCAGCGTCAGCCTGGCAATCGGCGGCGGCAGCCCCTCCGGCAGCGGCCCCAGGCAGCAGCGCTGGCCGCTTGGGGGCGCATAGCCCGGCGGCGGCGGCGCCACGTAACCCTCCCGTAGGGTTGGGCCGGCCGCCCCGGAACCCTCGTCGCCGCTGCCGGCGTCGCCGTACCTGCAGCCGCGGCGCTTAGGGTTTCAATAGGGTTTCCGACGGGCCGCGACTCTTAGGGTTTTGTGGGGTTTATGACGGGGGCGTTGCGGCGACGACGGCGCAAAATATGTGTGGGAATTGGAGGGATGGTGGCATGGATGTAGGGTCCAAGGCACCCGAAATCCAATCCAGAGACCTTGCCGCTGCGTTTCCGCCTGTGCCGGCCCGGCGAGGCGGTTTAGGAGCAGACATGCTGGCCGGCAGCCACCCGAAACCCCGTTAGGGCGCTGCGCCAGCCTGTACTTCATCCGCCACATCGTTTTCTGCCCTGGGGTCTGTGGGGCAGGCAGGAGAGACATGCGACATGGTTTCGGAGCCCGCAGGGATTCGGAGGACCAAAAAGGGTTTTTGGGGGCGCGCCAGACGCCGGTCTCTTCGCCTGCGGCGGCTTCGCCAGCCTGGCGAAAGCGCCCCGGAAAGAGATCTTCGACGAGGACCGGGGGACCTCCGATGGCTCCTGCCTCCTCATCATCGGAAGGGCCTGGCTCGGCCCAGACGGCCGGCTGCGGCTGCGCTGCCGGCTGCTCCTGCTGCGGCGCGGGCTGCCGGGCCCTGCGAGGGTCAATTTAGGGTTTTTAGGGTTTAAAATCGTCCACATAGGCGACAGTTTCGTGCAGTCTCTCTGCAGGAATCTTGGATGACGGACGGCTTGCACCACCCCCGAATAGAGGGAGATTGGTCCAGCAGGGTTTGCGGATTTAGGGTTTAGGATTTTAGGGTTTAGGGTATGAGGGCACCGCACCGCCTGCTGCTGAACGCGTCCTCGTCCAGCTGCGCCAGCAAACCGACCCTAGTAGGGCTTCCGGCGCCCGGCGGCACCAGCTGCTCACCGGTTTCCTCGCCACCGCCGCCGGGCGCGAGGGCCGCGGCCCACCGAGCGGCCAGGCGGCTGACTAATGCCAGGCTGTCCTTAGTCATCGAACAGTGCAGGCGGCTGTTGGTAAGCTCCGTGCCGCGCATGCCGCCGCCTGCCGACAAGCGACACATGGCGAAGGGTTTCGAGGGGTTTAGGAGATGGGAGCCATTCTTTTTTATCCTTTGGAGGGAGATTTGGCAGCGCTGGGAGGAAGGCCAAGGGAGGCAGCTGCAGTTGCAAGCAAAAGGCTGACTGATGAGTCACGAGCTATGCTTTGAATACTGCAGCAGCCAGCCTGTCAGAGCACAACGAGCGATGGCAGGCAGGCCATTTTGTTCTGTCCAAGGGCAAGGCATTGCTCTCCGACTTTTCAATGAAGTCTCGTGTTCTGTGTTCCAAAATTTCGGGGGAAAAATTGTGAAAATCGCACAAGGGGCAATAATTGAGCGGGGACAGGGGCACACCGTCCGGCGGCCGGATCGACAGGCTGGCGGCGGCCTCCTGCGCCAGGCAGGCGTACCCTAGCGAGGGTAAGTGGGCGGCTGCGAGGTCGGCGGCCTGCTCTGGGGCAAACCCTACAGGGCGGGCGGCCGCGTCCGCCGCCAGCAGGCTGACGTTCCGCAGCTCCAGCACCTGTAGCAAAGTTCGTTCAGGGTGAGATTAGGGTTTACAAATACCCTAATCGACCGGTAGGGTTTAGAGTACAGAGTTTATAAGATAGCCATGACCCTCCCCCCTCCCTCTCAAACACACACGGAGGCTGCCTGCCAAAGCTCATGCAATAGCGGCTCATGCAACAGCGGCCGGAGCAGCACGTTTGCCTGGCAGGGCCCCCCATTAGTCATACGCTTTTGAAGGAAACTATTCAAATACAAATTGAATGAGACTATTCACATACAAATCGGAGCACAATGACATCGGTCAAATACAGGCCGCAATTCCTCCAAGACAGGCTGTCGGAGGTGATCACCTGAGGTCCGCCCTCGACCGGAGCGCTCCAAGCCAGGCCGCCCAGCAGCAGCGCGGCCGCGACCCCTCCGAAACCCTCGCCGGAACCCTCGTCCAAACCCTCGTAGGGTTCGTCGCGCAGCGCGCAGTCCCGCAGCGCCACGCTCCAGCGGCAGCCGGCGCCGGCTGCTTCTGGCGGCGGGGCGGGCTCCTCCCCTGCGGAATGCCGGGCTGGATTTAGGATTTACGACTCGAAACCTAATTCCGGAATGTAGGGTTTTGGGCTTGCACAAAGCAAAGCTTGCCGCCTGCCAAAGCCCGGAGGGGCCACAGGGGCTCAGCGGACGTGGCGGCTTTTGGCTTCACATGTGCAGACTGAACCCTAAGAGGCCCTGATATGAACCCTAAAAGACCCTGGGCAAATAACACCCTGGCAGCTCTGCCGGGCAGACTGAGGCAGCTGCCCAGCCTCCGAGACGGCCCACTGGCCCTACGCTAGGTTCCTCAGACCCTACGTAGGTTCCGCACGCGGTCACGATCCTGGGTTTGGGGAGGGGGGGGGGGGGCAACCTGGCGGCAGTGCGAAGAAGGCAGCTAGCTGCGGCAGCCAGCCGAAGGAAGGGTCTCCCGGCATGCTGGCTGCCGTTGCCCCCTCGAGACATAGGATCCCCCTTGCCTCCGTCGCCAGGCTGTCCGCAGTCAGCTGCCTGCAGCCAGCAGCCGGCAGCCGCTCAGCGGCATGAATCGGGGTAGGTTTTTGTGAGAAAACCGGGCACCAGGTTTCTCAAAGGGTTTTGGCGCAAGCCAGGCGGCCGCAGCCACATTCGACTTGCTGAGGAGAAGAGACAGGCTGTCCTGCCTGTATGTGACGGTGTGTAGGGTTGTGGGAACCCTATATCATAAATCCTGTGTGTGTGCGATTGGGGGAGCACCGTTGCGCATGGCGCCAATCCAGGCTGGCACCCCGCAGGCTGGCCGGCGATACAAGATGAGAAAACCCAAAAACGTTTTCTGCGTTGGTATATAGAGGGAGCCAACGCTGTGTGTGGCGCAAATCCAGGCTGGCATGCCGGCACGCAACAAGGGAAAAAACAGAAAAGAAACCGTTTTTCACGTTTAACTGGCAAGAGGCTCGCCGTCGGGCTGGCGCCCTGCGGACAGCCTGGCAAGAGGATGAAAAGAAAAGGGCAGGCTGTTTCCTGGTGCAAGCGGGGGAGTTGCCGTTGCGCATGGCGCAAATCCAGGCTGGCATGCCGGCACACAAACAGGTTTCCAAACAAGGAAAGAAAAGAGAAAAGAAATTGGTTTTTTTTCCGCGTTTGGATGGCAAGGGGCTCGCCGTTGAGTGTGGCGCAAATCCAGGCTGGCGCTCTAAGATGAGAAGAAAAAGACAGGCTGTTTCCTGGTGCACGTGGGAGTTACAGCGGGGGAGGTACCGCTGCGCATGGCGCAAATCCAGGCTGGCGCCCCGCGGGCAGGCCAGCAGCACGGGACCGCCTCTCCCGGCGGAAAGCGTCAGGCCGCCCAGCTGCAGCGCGGCGGCGGCGGATGCGGCTCGGCGCTCGAGTGCCGAGGCGGCGAAGGCTCGTAGCTCGGCCGCCTGCAGGGAAAAGAGGCAGCCGGCGCCGCCGCCGACCTGCCAGCCCTGCAAACAGGGCGGGCCGAGCTTTAATTGATTTGTTTCTTTTGGTTTCCAATTCGTTCGCTGTTTCAAATTGAATCGGATTTTTCATCACAGAAGGGGCTGCCGCCGACCTGGCAGCCCTGCAGACACTGGCGGGCCAAGCTTGATATAATTTTTAACATTAGGGGTTCTGTTTTTTCCATCTTTGGGTGTTCTTCAATTCGTTTACTTATTTTCAATTGATTGGTTTTTCCACTTTGGTTCAGAGGAGGGGCTGCCAGCCCTGCAGGCGCAGCCGCTCCGGGCTTTGATTCTATGAGAAATGAGAGGGGGGAGGGAAGAAGATTTTGCCCGTGCAATTTTATGTCCCTTCTATGTTTATTTGAGATTTGCCGCCGAGCCAAGGGCAGCCGTGAGGTCCCTGGCAGGAGCTGCACAATCCGCACCGAAAGCAAATTGTGGTCTCGGATCCCAAAATTGATGACTTTGCGGGCATTCTTTGATCGTTTGGTGCTGATGGTGTTCAAGTGCTTCTCGACGCTTTGCAGCGTGGCACTCAAGTCGGCAAAAATCCGGCAATACTTTTGTGTAGAAGGTTTAATTTTGCAGAAACACTGCACTAGACAGACGACACCCCTCTTGTCCAATGAGGTCTCCCCGTATCTTAAACCCTGCGCCCTAGGCCCTTCAACCTGTGCCAAAAGATACCATATACGTTTGGGGGGGGGGGGGGGG
>BHFV01001037.1:0-11093 GCA_003568905.1 Trebouxiophyceae sp. KSI-1
CGCTTGACACACAGCGGCCAGTTGCGACCATCTTCACGCTGACCTGCTGGCGCTGCGGGATTTTGGCATCCCAGAGGCACGCCTAACGTCACCACCGACGTGCCACCGCTTGCCGGCCCTCTGTGGACATGTGTGCAGCCATCCCGATTTTGCCTGGCCGTGCTGGCTGCAAAGAGCATGCCTGAGCAGAAAGGCCACCACGGGACCCCAAAGATGTGGTCGTCCTTTGCTGGGCCACTGACAACGCGAAGGCACCACGACGCCGCGCACTCATATCGGTGAGGACGGTGAGCGGCTGGGCCGGGCTGCGGGTGATTCCTGGACATGTTCGTTAAGTGGTGGAAGAAACTCACTTATCTGCTGGCGGCTCATGCGGAGGCTGTCTGGGCCGCCGCTGAGCTCGGCCTGCCGCCGCCCAGGGCCAGCCTGGCGCATGATAGCCCAAGCTGCAACATGGCGTTGCCATCGACCAGGCTGCTGGCGTATCAGCACATCTGCTTGGTCCACGTGCAAAAGGGAAGCTATCAATTCATCTTGCTGCTGCCCTTCAGGCAAGGCGGGCGGCCAGGGCCACTCGGACAGCGCGCAGGGGGGTAAGCCACAGCAAATCTACTATGGGGCCTGCGCGTGCTGGCCTCGCCGCATAGACTTTGGGGTTATGCTTTTTGGGGTTCAGGGTTCAGGGTTAGGGAACCCTGAACAGCTGGCGGCCAGACCTCGCACTGCTGCTGGTCACTGGGCACTCGAGCGCTGGTCTGTTTGCGGGTGACCCAGCCAGCAGCGCTGCACAGGCTGATTAAGAGGGCGGCCGTCTTGCCACTGGAAAGTGCCTCATGCTGGCACGCCTGCCGCAGGGCTGGCAGCATATCGGAGCTTATGACTGAATCCAGGGTTGGGTATGCCCTGGCAGCGGGCCCAGGGATGGTGGGCGGCGGGGCCATATGCCCAGCAGTGTGTGCTTCTGCTGGCTACAGCAAGCAAACACTGCAAAGCTTTGTGAGCTTCCTCTTCTGGCGGGAGCTTATTGACGCAACGATTGTCCTGCTGCAAGGAACCTGAGGGGCTGGGGCAGGCGATCGGCAAGCAGCAAGGGCTCGCCGCCTCAGAAGCGCTGGGAGTGCACCTGCAAACCTCTCCGCAATTTCACCTCCGCATGCTGATGGCCATGTGGACCAGCGCGCCTGCCGCACTGGCTTCACTGGATGCCGCCGCTGCCTGCAGGCAAAATGCCTCTTTGAGGCCAAACCTGCCACATGCGTCAGGTCCGTCAGGTCCTCAGCGTCCATGATCTGCAGCGCCAATATCAGGCACATTGCTGCCCCCTATGTTTATTTTCCCTGGTGTGGCCACATGCAAATGGCAAGTCTCGGTGGCGGCGGCATAGGCGTTTCCAAGACCACCCAAAGTTTGCTGAGCTGTCCATTCAGGGGATCCAGGGCTTGGCCGGCTTCGACCTGGTGTGAGTGCCTGCGGCCCTGGGGGGGCATTCTCTGGTGTACCCGGGCAGCGAGGAGCAGATGGCCAGCGCAGGGCAGTGGGTGCTGGCCTGGCGAAGGACACCCAGAGCGGGCGCTGGACGATCTTCGAGCGCTGCTTGGGCCCCGTGGCCTGCTGCTTTCGCTCGATTGGCAGCCAGTGGTTTTGATGATCCGAATGAGATTGGCCGTGCCTGGAGCTGGGCGCCATGTAAGCGTGGAGAGGGCCAGCAGCGGTGTGAGGGGCCCGAAGAGCCCGGCTGCCTGGCCAGCGTGAGCTCCGGGGCGCGCGTGAAGCGCATCCTGCCGCAATGCAAAGCCAATCAATATTCGAGGCCACTCAGGCCCCCGCTCCGGCAGGACCGAGCAAAGACCGGACCAACACCGTTTTGCCAGCCAGGGCCAGGACCGGACCAAAACCAGACCAAGACCGGACCGCAAGCAAGCAGGACCGCACCAGGACCGGACCGCGCAGCCTCCCAGACCGCACCAGAACCGGACCGCGCAGCCGCCCAAACCGCACCAGAACCGGACCGGAACCGGTCCAGAACCGCACTGGAACCGGTGCAAGACCGCACCAACACCGCGCAGGGCCGCTCAGAACCGCCCCAGAACCGCCCCAGAACCGCACCAACACCGCGGTTTGGGACCGCGGCAAAACCGGACCGAAACCGGACCGAAACCGGTTATTTTCCGGTTTAATATGCCGTAGGGAAGCTCGACTAGGCTTTTGAAGCGAGGGCAGCCGGTCAGCCGGTCAGAGCTTACGCGCAACCAGTCAAAGCTTACGCTCCTCAAGATCTTGCCCTCTCCCGATCAGCAGTGGCTTCCCTACTTGACACAGCGCATCACGCCGCCGCCCCCGCCGCGAAGATATGAGGACGACCGCGCTGCTCGGGGCCGCGCTCGCCGGCCTGCTGCTCATCAGTGCGTTCTTGCTGCACTCGCGCTCCTTACGCGCCTGGAGCGCACGCACCACGTTTTTGTTGCCTTTTTGCGCTGCAGTCTCGCTGCGAGTCGCTGCCGTAATTCGGTGTGCAGCCCGAGGGCTGGCCTGCGCACACTCACGTCAGAGCTTCGTTTGCCCCTCATGTAGGTGCTGCCAGCGCAGACAGGGAGGGCTGGGTCAAGGATAAGTGCAACCAGGCTTCGGCTTCCAACCCAGGGTACTATGTGCTGGTGCGCCCTGGTCATGCTGCTCACTCGCCCTGCGACTCGCTCTGCAAGGCACATGACGCTACCTGAGCGTCGCAATGAGCCCACCATGTGCTACGCGCAGATCTGCAACATCGACCAGGACTGCAACCCTGCGCTTTCTGGCGGTCCCAACAACGGCTCGCCTGCCTACAGTAGTGCAGAAACTTACAGTTAATTTCGGCGTTTGGGTCTTCAGCTCCGGCTCCCTGAACCACTGCAACGCCGATGGCGGCTTCATCAACTGGTGCTTCACCGGCGGCACGCGCACCGGTGCGCTGCCTGTCTGCTGCTGGGGCTGGCCACCGATGATTGCAGTCTGCCGCATGTTCAAGGCTCTGGGGCTCAGCTAGGCTCAGCTGCTGTCGCGCTCTCTTGCGAGGATCCTGCCTCCCTAAATGATGCTGCTTTGCAAAATGGCTCTCTAATGAAGTTGGATTGCTTTGCTCATGCAGGAAATGGCGGCTGCCAGGTGAACTGGTGAGGAGGCAACAGATCCGGCCATACCGCACGGGAATAAAGGTCGACTTAGCCGCCGGCAAGGTATGGCAAGCTGGCTGTCAGCTGCAAATGCATGTCCTCTGGTCGTATCCAGGTCAAAGAATCTGGTCTGTCTGTTCCTTGGCATTACTGCTTGTCGAAGAGTTTGCGTGCGAGCGTTGCTCCAGCAGCAGTGTGCAACAATGATCCCCGTGCCAAGCGCTCTGTAACGACTTGGGTCCAGTGTGGCATGTTTTTCTTCCTGCAGGATGCCATGAAATCTTCGCAAGAAAGCGCCCTCCTATGCTGCTCCAGCATTTGCTCCCAAGATGAGGCGGCCGTCCCGTCAGCTGCGTGATTTTTTGCACATCATCGTGCATTTCGAAAGAGGCGTGTCTGCCGTCAGCAAGCTCAGGCACATTTTGACGCCCTTGGGGCGCTGATCGGGTGGCGGTTCCTTGGGATTCTCTTAGCCGCGAGCTCAGCTCGTCAGCTGCAAGTCTGGTGGCTATAACAGCCGAGTCCTCAAGGGCGGCTCGCTGCAGCAGGTCGATGACCTCGGGTAAAACTACTTGGTCACAGATCTCGAGAATATCAGGTAGCAGCCACTCGAGTTGCTGGTCGCCTGCTGCCACCACCCAAACGGAGCCCCCAACACAGGAGCAGCAGGCCGGCAAGCAAGGGCAGGCACGCTGACAGCTGCCACAAGCAGAAGTTGCAGTGTCCATACTATCACAAAGTAACATGATGGGGCTGCTGTGATGAAGCATCGAGCGAATGTGATGCACCAGCAGAAGAGTCGGCATCAATTCTCCTCGCCCGCGTCCAGAGGCCGCGCGGGCCACGCAAGATACATCGCGCGGCGCTGCTGCGCACTGCAAATATGCCTCGCGCAGAGATCAGCTTCCTCCTGCAGGAAGCTGAAGGCCGACACATATTAACGTTGACGGGGATCCACGCGGCTTCTCGTGTTGGGTAGGTGGGAAGCCGCAGGCCGGATATTTAATTCACCAGGCGCCTCAGACTGCCAAACAACAAAGCCGACAAGCCTTGCTCTGCACTAGCAGACGCCTGCCCAGACTATTAGAGCGAATTCGCCCCTCCCGCGAGGATCATGAAGACGACCGTGCTGCTCGCCGCGCTCGCCGGCCTGCTCCTCATCGGTGCGCCTCTTATTCCGGAAGCACATTACATCCAACTGCATGCTTGGATGGCCGATTGCAGACTCGCGCGCGTCGCGCTCCCGCCGCTGCCGCCATCGCCCCGGCGATCGGCTAGGCCCTTCAATTCCAACTCACATTCGTTGTGGGGGGTGGGCTGCTCTGTAGCTAGAACGCTTGGCTGAGATCGATATCGTGCCGCGCCCTGGATGCCATGCAAGCGCTGTCTTTCGTGACCTTTCAGCAGCTCATGTGAACCTTGCCTAATCGACATGCAGGAGCAGCCAGCGCCGACAGGGGCGGTTGGGTCAAGGACCAGTGCAACCAGGCTGCGGCGGCCAACCCTGGCTACAACGTCCTGGTGCGGCCCTTTCCTTTCCTGCTGGCTTGCCACCCAGGGAATCGACGCCAGCAGCTGCATTTCCCCCAAAATCTGGCTCCCTGCTGTGCCGGGGGCCTATGACCTCCAGACGCCGGTGGTGATCCCGCCGTGCACCGCTGCCCCCAGATTTGCAACATCGACCAGGATTGCAACCCTGCACTTTCTGGCGGCCCTGGCCCGAACGGCTCGCCCAGCTACCAGAGCGCCTCGTACGAAGAAGGCTTTGACACGATTCACTTTGGCATTTGGGCCTTCAAATCCGGCTCGCTGAACCACTGCAACGCCGACGGTGGCTTCATCAACTGGTGCTTCACGGGCGGCTCGCGCACCGGTGCGCTTCTTGATTCCCGGGACCCACTTTGAGCTTGTTCCGTGCTTCTCGTGCTTGAGGCCCAGCACAGCTCTTTTACCCAGCTCCTGCAGAACTCCAGATGTGCACGTGCACCACATTGTGGTTGCTGACACGCAATGCTCCTGCAGGCAACGGGGGTTGCCAGGTCAACTGGTGAGGAGGACAACGTAGCTTCACAACTTGCACAACGCTGCGCCAGCACCACAACTGACGATTGAGTGACGAATATATTTGCCAATGACATTTAGCGCCTTGAAAGCTGGACCTGTCTGAAATTCTCCTGCCTGTGTGCCTTGCTGATCATGCTGCACGTGAACACCTGCTCCTAGAGTATGGACCAAGTAAAAACTGCCATCAAGAGCAATGCGACTCCCGATGTCAACGCCTGAGGATTCTATCTAGCAGAAGCAACCCAGCAGCAAGTCCCCGCTGCTTGCTCACATTCCACCTTGTGTGCCACAAAAGAAACTGACGTGCAGCCTTTGGGATTCCGCCGTGCTTCTCTTGTGCAGATTCCCGTTCTGTTGTAGAGATGTGCGTTCTCCTTTCCACCTATTCGTCCAACTTAACGCTCTCTCCTGGACAGCGGGGCGAAAACTAGATCAACAAGATGGTGACATGCTAGCATCGGGTGCGGCCTTGGCACCACACCTCTGGCCAGCAGGCCACTTCTATGGCACAAACAGCTGCAGATTTGCGTGTCTGTCTTCTCTTTCGTGTCTGTTTGTGGCGTAAAATCCTTCCTGTGTGCCAGCCTTGTGAGGAGGCAACCTCTTTCTTGCTGTTGGGGGCAGCAGACGCCCCATGGCCCCCCCGCTGCAGATCTGCCTCTTTGACGATCGCAGGGGGGACGCGGAAGGCGAGGAAGCCGACAAAGTGCTCGGCTTCTACCCGGCGCAGGTCTCCGCGCAGGCGCAGACGGCACTTGTCGGCCTGGTGCAGGCGATCCTGACGTTTTGCCGCAACTTTGATGATGTGAGTTCACTCTGCGATTCACGTTTCATCACGGCGTGCCACGGTGCACGCGGAAATCCGATGGCGGGGCCGGCATGGCAGGTTTTGATGCACGCCGTGCCGCCCGTTGCAGGAGGCGTGTAGCGCTGTCACCACGGAGCTGGGCCAGTGGGTGGTGCACAATTGCGAGCCGCACATCTGGCTGGTGATGGTGAGCTCCTCGCTGCTGCCAGTGAGGAGGCCTCCACTAGCAAAGCTAGAAGCTACCTGCTCAGCAGCTCGCTCACATGTGCTTCCATCCGGCCTGCAGACCGTGGACAATGCCTGGCACAAGGGGCCGGCTCAGGCCGATCGGCTGCGGGCCTGCCTGCGGCAGCTGCACCAGGTTGCCAGCCTGCTGAACGGACATGTGCAAAACCTGCTGAGCAAGGTGAGCACAGCCTGGAGTCGCTTTTGCTTCGTGGGCAGAACAGCACGTACGCCCTCTGACACGTGTCTCTGCTCACAGGATGTGAGCGGCGCACTGGCTCGCCAGGCGATCGCAGACGTCCTGGCAGAGTTTGGAGGCCGCCTGTCCAAAAGACGAGGGCCTGAATGCATGAACCTGCACAATCCCTTGTCGCCCGGGAGCGCTCTTCCCATGCAGAAGCTGCCGCAGCCCGTCTTCCTGGGTGCGACCGCAGCCAGTAAAATCCCTTTGCTCCAATCATAGCACCCTGGCCCAGTCTCAAGAGGCCTGCCTGAAGTGCAGGCATGCAGTCGCTGGTGAGCCGCACCATGGTGGCACAAACCTGGGGCGGGGCGCCCCCGGTCGGCCTTGTGCTGCTGCACGAGCACTGGCTGCTTTGGAGCACGATGGCAGAGCCGGACACCCAGAGTCTGTACCACTACTTCCGCTGGGTCTTGCTCCCCGGCATACGGGCATCCGCCTCCTACTTTGGCAGCCGCTTTTCACAGACCAGGTGAGTGCTAGGAGTGGCCAGCTTTTCAGACCGGAGTCCTAGCACTGAGGAGCGTTTGCTTGCTCACAGGGACAACAGGATGGAGCAGCCACTGAGCAGCAGAGTGACATGGTGTCAGGACAGCCATGGTGCACAGCGCCTGACAGTCGCGTCGGGACAAGACAGTCTGCACGACCAGCAAGCAGCGCTGCCCTCCGTCTGGATCCAGGTGGGCCCGTGTCTGCATAGCGCATGTGTAAGTTCTTGGGAGGTCTTTTGCTAGCCTCAGCGTCGAGCTTCTCTGCAGGGGACGCAGGAGTGGTGCTCCTTGATGGTGGCGCGAGTCGGCGAGCAGCTGCTCATGCTCTTGCTGCCTGAGGGAGCGGCGGTTACGCCTGAGACCGTTGGCGCCTGCCTCGCCACCACCACGCCCCACCTGAAGCGCCTGAACACCTCTGTCGCCCAGTACGTGCAGCACGTTCGCCGGTTGCATGTGCCAACCTTCAGGTACACGCTTCCAACGCGCTCACTGCGATACGTTGCGAGTACGGCAATTGAGCATGGAACTGAGCGGCCTGCATGCGGGCCAGGTACCTATTCGAGGACGACCAGGCCGGCGTGGCGCAGGCCTCGCCGGGCAGCAAGGTGGCGACCCTGGGCCGGCAGTCGCTGGAACTAGCGCATTCCGTCAAGGACGCGGCCGTGGCCGTGGGTCCAGGGCCGGTGCAGAATCTGCCCCTTGCTTCCCTGAGCTGCCGGGCCGGGTGGCGGCGGCAGGGAACATGCCTGTGACCCACCACGCCGCACGTACTACAGGACGGCGACTGGCGGGAGGTGGCCGTGAGGGGCGAAGCCGACTGCTGGGTGGTGGCAAAGCAGGGGCAGCAGCGCCGCCTGGTCGTCGTGCTGGAGCAGCAGGGCTTGGAGGGACTGCAAGAGGCGTGTGCAAGCGCCGACGCCTTTGCTGATGACCACTTTGTGGGCATGCTGTGATCAGGCTTCCTACCGCAAGCAAGAACACACGGCTGGAGTGCCTGAGGCTGGCTAGATAGAAGGCCTTCCCCATGACTCGCAGCTATTGTTGCTCAAAACAGTGCTATGCTTCTGAGTGTATCGATCGTCTTTGCTCAGGAGCGAGCAAATCTGTGATGTATTACAGAAGTCGCTTCGTCCGCAATGTGCTGGTGCCAACATCCAGCGCTCAAAGCAGCCTCTTCCAATTCATCTCCAAGTGCCGCTTGCTTGAAAAGCTTGCCCATGGCGCACCTTTAAGGAGCTCGGCGAGAGGTCCTCCTGGGCGGCATTGGATGCTGCTTGGATGCTTTCCAGCATGTCAGCCACTGCCGGCAATATTGATCTGCCCAATTAAGCAGCAGGTGGTGGGGCTGCTGTGATGCAGCAACGAGCGAATGTGATGGTGTGATGCACCAGCCGGCATCCGCGCGTTCAGAGGCCGCGCGAGGCAAGCAAGATACAGCGCGCGGCGCTGCTGCGCACGGTGAATGTGCCTCGCGCGGAGACCAGCTTCCTCCTGCCGGAAGGTGAAGGCCGACACATATTAACGTTGACGGGGATCCACGCGGCTTCTCGTGTTGGGTAGGTGGGAAGCCGCAGCAGGCCGGATATTTAATTGCCGGGCGCCACAGACTGCCAAACACAATAAAGCCGATCAGCCGAACTCTTCACAAGCAGTCGCCTGCCCAGACGAATAGAGCGAGTCCGCCCCTGCCGCGAGGAACATGAAGACGACCGTGCTGCTCGCCGCGCTCGCCGGCCTGCTCCTCATCGGTGCGCCTTTTATTCCAGAAGCACATTGCATCCAACTGCATGCTTGGATGGCCGATTGCAGTCTCGCGCGCGCCGCGCTCCCGCCACTGCCGCCATCGCGCTGTGCAATCGGCTCGGCCCGCCTCTGCAGTTTCGACTCACAATCGAATGGGGCTGCGCTGGAGCTGAAAGGATTAGCCCAGGCAGATATTGCGCCCCGCCCTGGATGCCATGCGAGCGCTGTCTTTCGTGATCTTTCAGCAGCTCATGTGAACCTCGCTCAATCGACGTGCAGGAGCAGCCAGCGCCGACAGGGGTGGTTGGGTCAAGGACCAGTGCAACCAGGCTGCGGCGGCCAACCCTGGCTACAACGTCCTGGTGCGGCGCTTTTCGTTCCTGCCGGCTTGTCACCCAGGGAACCGATGCCGCCAGCAGCTGCATTTTTCCCCCAAATCTGGCTCCCCCCTGTGCCGGGGCCCTATGACCTCCAGAAGCCGGTGGTGAGCCCGACGTGCACCGTTGCCCTCAGATTTGCAACATCGACCAGGACTGCCGGCCTTCGCTCTCCGGCGGCCCTGGCGGCTCGCCGGTCTACAAGGGTACCTCCTACCAGGAAGGCTTTGACAACATTAACTTTGGCATTTGGGTCTTCAGCACCGGCTCTCTGGACCACTGCAACGCCGACGGCGGCTTCATCAACTGGTGCTTCACGGGCGGCTCGCGCAGCGGTGCGCCTCCTGAATTTCGTTTCCTTCCGTTTGATGTCCAACAACGACCCAGCAGCCCAGCTTCCAAGCCCTTAGGAAACACTGCGGGTGCTGATATACAATGATGCTTGCAGGCAACGGCGGTTGCCAGGTCAACTGGTAAAGGATGGCGGCAAAGCAGCTTTCTACGCCAACTGAACCTGGTCAACGACCGTCACATCGCTCGCTGCGAGGCCAGCAACGCTGGCAAACTGATGCCGAATATGATTGCCAGGTGACGGTAGAACTTCTGGCTTGTGTGGCTGCCTGTGTGCCCCACCCAGGACCTTGCTTCATGCGGGTAGTGCCTTGTGTGGTACAAACCCGGCGCTGATTAGAAATGCAAGGTGGCTGGCTGTGCGCCCCACTGAACTTGCTTCATGCGGCCTGTGTGCCCCACTGAACTTGCTTCATGCGGGTAGTGCTGCGTGTGGCGCAAACCCGGCGCTGATTAGAAATGCAAGGTAACAGATGTGATCCTCGGGTCAAGGAACTCCTCCATGCACGTCAGGTGCAGCGTCACAGCTGTGTGCAGGTACAGCAGAGAACGATGAAGCACTTCCAAGGTCCAATTTCTGCAGATGACAATCAGGATGCCCAGAGCTGACACCTTGAGGTGCTGAAGCGAAGCAGCAGTAGTCTCCGCTGCAAGCTGAAGGGACAGACAGCTCATGCAATTGACGAGTCTACAGTCCTGCAAATCCCACAGTTTCCCAAGCCGGCGGTCGGCGGGAATGGAGAAGGGGAGAATTCGTGCTACCTGCAACTGGAGAGAAGGGAAAGTGGACTTGTTGTGCAACGAGTTGGCGGGTGGTGGGAGGCCGGCGGCGCCCGCGAGAGGAGGAGGAGGAGGATTACACCACCACCCACGCCAACTTGGCGTAAGACCCACAAAGGCGGTGGGGCGTGAAACTCACTGTGATACGGGGAACATGGTGAGGGCACAGTGCACGTGAAGGACAACGCCACGCAGGTCCTGCTGCCACAGGAAGGACTGCGGGTTGTGCTGCCGGGAAAAGAGGTGCGGGAATCCAGCACGGAGAGGGGACAGCCCCGGGCACAACAGGTGCAGCTCATCACCATAGGGGGCAGAGCACAAGGGGCAAACACGCTGGGCACTGGGGACGTAGGGCTGCTCTCGCCGCCTTACACACCAATAGGAGGGGGTGGCAGCCTAAGCGGAGCACACGAAGGACCGCTGCACATGCTCTGGCAGGAGGCCTGCCGGCCAGAGGGGCGAGCGAATCACCTGTGGTATGTCCACAGGGCGGCACCAAGGGACGGGCAGGTGCGGGGGCAGATGTCAGCAGACTGGAAGGGGGCAAGCAGCTGGCCGGCGAGAAACTGGTCGAGAGAGGAGGCATCGACGGGGAGCAACTCAGGATGGGAGGCAACAGCACTGACACCCGGCCGCAGCGCCGAGTCCACAGCCGAGAGAGCACGGGAGAGCACGGGCGACCAGCCCTCACCGGCATGCAGCTGAGCGAGCAGGGCACGGCGGCAGGGTGAGGCAGCAGGCAGGGCAACAAGGCGGTTGTAGAACCCCAGGGCCTGCCGCAGCCAGGCATGGCCAAGCGGCGCCAGGCCGCTCTCGGCCCAGACGACCGGCCCAGGTACCGAGTGCGCCGACCCGAGGACGCCC
>BHFV01001038.1:0-11086 GCA_003568905.1 Trebouxiophyceae sp. KSI-1
CCTCTCCCTCCCTGCCTGGCAAACAGGACCTGAGTGAGTGCGGCAGGAGGCGCGGCTGCTGCCTGGTTCGGTGAGCTGATTGGGTGTGGCAACACCGGGCGGCCTTGTGGGGTGTGCCAGGCGGCAGAGAGGCTCTTGGGGGGAGGGGTTTCCCCTTCGCTCGCACTGGGGGGGGGGGGGGGGGGGGTCCCCGTTCGCTCACACTGGAGACCTGCCCTCGCCCTTTCAAACGCACAGCTGCGGCCGAGACAGAAGGGGCTGCCGCCGGGGCCGGGCAGAGCCTTGTGCAGTGCCAGGCTTCTCATGGGGATGCAGGCGACTGAGAAGCTCTTTGGAAGGAGGGGGGGGGGGGGGGGACGTTCTGTCACACTGAGAACCTGCCCTCTCCCTCACCTGAGCCATTCAAACTCGGCCGAGGCATGAAAGGCAGCTGCTGCGCGGCGGCTTGGCACGAGCCTTGCCCCGTCACAGAGCCAGCTGGCAGCCTCCTCTCCACCTGTCTGCAGGCGGCAGAAAGGCGGCAGAAAGGCGCTTGAATGGAAGACAGAAGAAGAAGCAGCAGAAGAAGAATCTTAGATCTCAGATTCTTTTTTCTGAGACGCCTGTTGCTGCCGCTGCGGCTGCTGCAGGCACTTTGTCGACACGACCAACCCGCCCTGGTGGAAGGTGCCCCTGCTGCTGCCGCTGTACCCGGCCCGCCTGTTCCTCAAGAGCCCGCAGCAGGGCGCGGCCACGCAGATCCACCTCTGCACCTCCCCCGAGGCGCGGCCTCCCCCTGCGCCGAGAACGTTGCTTCACACAACCTTGGTCGTTTTGGCGGGAAAAGTCTCTCAGTCTCAGTCTAGTTTGTGGGTAATAGTTGATGTTCAAAACTTGTTTATTTGGTTGGTCTGATGATGCTTTAGCTAGCTGGCTGGTTGATCATAGCTGAGTTCTGGGAAAACAACTTGAATGCTGGCGCGTGCACTCCTGGCAGCCGGTTTCTGGTCTACGTCCGCTCTTAAGGCACGAACGCACGGATCTCTGCTGCCTTGCTGCCCCTCCAAAAGCGGCTGCCAGCGCCTATCTGCTGCGAAAAAGGTTGGAAAGGATCCGTCAACACACATCTGCAAAGCACCGGCAGCAGTGGAAGGCTGAGTGCTTTCGGCTGTCCTCCCAGGTGGCCGGCGTTACCGGCAAGTACTTTGAAAACTGCAAGGAGGCGTCGACCGCCAAGGCGGCTCGCAGCCTGGAGGACGCCCGGAGGCTGTGGGAGGTCAGCCTCGAGGCGGTGGGGCTGGAGGACCCGCTGCCGGTGAAGGAGCCGGTGGCGGCTTAGGTTGCAGAAAGGCGGTCTGGAGCAGGATCGACTTTCTTGAAAGCATAGAGACAGACTGCCTGATGGCACAACTCGCAGCAGCGGGCTTGGCTGCACATTGAGAATGTAAGGACGCCACAGCGAGCTTCTCCTTCTCTTACTGATGCCGTCGTCCACACTCTCTCTGCACAACCCCTTCCACAGCGTCTCAGCAGTGTGAATACACGGCGCGGCGCGCCGTCCTTCAGTCATCTCGACGGAGAGCCAGCTCGTGTCAGAAAGGTTGCGTTCAGCCCGTCGTCTGAACCCCTCGGCTCTCTCTGTTGCACTGCCACAGAGGCAGTTGTTCAGCCAACAACATTGTCAAACCCCATGTGCTCACTCCTGGGCTGCGTTGCAGCAGCAGCAGGAGCTCTGCATGCTTCAGAGCGCGTTGACGGCGCGGAGCCGGGACTCCAGCTCGCCGCTCTCCACCAGAGGAATCAGGCCCGGGCTGCCGTCGTTGCAGCCGCCGATGCACTGCCCGCCAATCCAGATGCTGGGCACGCTGGTGCGGCCTGCAGCGATGCAGCCCTCCAATCGTGAGGGACAGAAGGTGCGATATTCCTAGCAGGCAAAGAGCAGAGGGCCCGTACCAGTCAGCACGCCGAGCTCGGCCTTGATGGCCTTGCCGTCCTCCATCTTGTCGATCTCGACCGTGTGGAATTTCACGCCCTTCTCAGTCAGAATCTGCCTCGCCCGCTTCACAAAGGGGCAGAATGTCCAGCCGAAGACGGTCACCTGCATGCGGATCCTTCGTGAGCCACTCTGGCACCTCTACAAACCATTTCATGCGCGCGTGATCGCTCACCGGATGCTCTGCCACCGTGTTCTGGATTTTGCCCCGGGTGGCCGCCTCGTCGTAGGAGCCTGCCAGCAGCTTGAAGAACGCGACCTTGCCTTTGTTCAGCGGAGAGTTCGTGATTGCGACCTGCACGCCAGAAGGCACGTTGGTGCCTGCAATCGCAATCCCAACAATGTACCAGGACAATGTGCGCGCTACGCTGCTAAGGCGAGCGCGCGCGCAGGCATCCGACCTGCAGGCTGTTGACCGCGCGCTCCAGCGGACTCTGCTGGGTGCTGCTCGCGCGCACTACCAGCGGCGCGCCGCGCCGCGCCAGGCGCGCGTGCAGCGCCGGCGTAGGCCGGGCGACGGGAGCGGTGAGCGACTTGCACTGCATGGTCTGTGTCCTCTCTGCGATCTTCCAGGCGTCACGACGTGCCTTGCCTGACGAAGCTTCCACGAGGGCCCTAATTTTAAGTCACAAAAGCGCGGGAATTGCGCCAGGAGCGAGGCCACCGGGCGAGGCCAGCAACGGCAAGGGGCAGTCTCCGCAATGTGCAGTCCTCCTTTGATGCAACAAGTCGTAAAGGGATCAGACTTTGAAAAAGATGCGGCGGCGATACAGCCATCCGGCGACCGCTGTCCAGAACAGGACATCAATCGCGGCGCCGGCCAGCCAGCCGGCGGTGCCGGCGCCCAGCAGGCGCGCGACGACCACCCGCCACAGCCAGTCGCGCAGGTTGTTGTCCGGCCGCCGCCAGTAGACCAAGGGAAACGCCATTTCCAGCACCTCGTCTCCGAAAAAAACCGCGATCGGGTTGGTGCCCAGCCAGACCAGCGGCGCCGCGGCGGCCCGGAAGCTCGCAGAGCCGCGCTCGTCAGCGGCCCAGTGGCAGGCCGCAAAGGCCAGGCCGACAGCGCCAAAGGTGAGCAGCGCGAAGCTGCCGCTCCACAGGTTCTTGTTCGGCGGCAGCCTGCGCCGCCGACCGCATGCATGAAAAATACTTGCTTTCCTCAAGTTGCAGCCAGCAGAGAGTGAGAGAGTAAACAAGGGAGACACACGCACAGCAGAGAGGTACATATGAATGTAGAGACAGACAGAGAAGAGGAGGAGGAGCAGCACCCGAGCGCGGTGAGCGCCAAGCCGGCCGCCAGCGCGCCCGCCGCGGTGGCGGCAATCTGCCGCGTGCGGGCGGCGGGCGGCCGTGGAGCCAGCAGGCCCGCGCCCAGCGCGGCCCCGGCGGCGCTGCTGCTCAGAGCACCCCCCAGCGTCGTCCACAGCCCCTCCGGGTCGAACGCGGCGCAGGGCGGCGCCGCCTCCCGGCAGGTCGGAAAGGGGTACATGTGCTGCGGCCGCAGAAGCGCGGAATCGAACCACGCAGCAAAGTTGCAGGCCGTCGAGAGCGCGCCACCGCCGGAGCAGCCGGGCGCCCGCAGGCTGACGCTGAGCACCGTGTATATCAGCCACACGCCGCCGGCCAGGCCCCACAGGCGCGCCTGCGCAGCGACTCTGACATCTTCAGCACGCTGCGCTGCTCTCGTGCCTTGAGGTGGGTAGGAGGGCTGCGTCCAGCCCTACCTGGCAGGCGGCGGCTGTGGGGTTCGGGGCGGCTGTAGGCCCGGGCAGCTCCGGCGGCTCAGCAGCGGCCTGCTTGAGCTCGCGGCGGCCGGGCACCGCCCACAGCGCGACCAGCGAGACCGCCAGGTAGCAGACCGCGATGCGCTGCAGCACGCCCATGATGCGCAGCGTGGAGAGGTCAAAGGTCGGGAAGCTGCCGGTCGCGACGCCGCCCTGCGAGCAGCCGGGGAGCTCTGGAGAGGGCCGGGCTGCGGGCGGGTGTGAGCTGGGGAGGCGAGCGAGCTGTTGAAAGGGTCTTGCAGGTGGTGGGCTGTGCTTTCTTTTGGGGGATGTGAAGGCAGGGGGGGGGAGCGCTTGCCTGGACGAATAGGCCGAGGGCAAAGAGCTTGGCTGCGCGGACGAGCGCTTTGCCCAGCAGCTGCCGGCGGCTGCGCCCACGGTCCTTCTGGACGGAGAGGGAGAGGGAGACGGAGGCGCCCATGATGACGAGGAAGCCGGGCATCACGAAATCCGCCAGGTGGGCGCCGTTCCAGTCGGTGTGCGGCAGCCACCAGGGCGACCCGCCGCAGTGGTTGACGAACAGCATCAGCGCGATCGTCAGGCCGCGCGTGATGTCCAGGCTGAGCAGCCTGCGCCCGGGGCGGGAGGAAGGGGGCGTGATTTTGCTGCAGTTGTAGGCATGTCTTGGTCTCCTGGCTGCAGTGCAGGGGTGCAGACCTGGCAATTGGCGCGTCGGGCCGTTCCAGGCTCTGCCCCGACCGCCGCCTGCCGCCCGTCAGCGAGTTGCTGCGCGTGGGTGGCTGCTCGGGGGGCAGCAGCGGCTCTGCAGCAGCAGCGGCTGTGCCGCCCTCCACCATGGCGTCTCGCGACAGGCCCGCTACGCGCCGCCGGGCCTGCTTGAAGGCCTGCTTGTAGGCGGAGCTCAGCGGGCCCGGGCCCGCGCGCATGCGAGCGTCAGCAGCGATGCATCCCTGGAATCAGGGCCGCGCGCCCAGGACACGGTATGTCGTAAGGAGGCACTGGCTCACAACAAATGGAAAAAGGAAACCAGAATCGCGAAACCAGGCGGGTCTAGTGAGGAAAGAGCCCGCTAACTCAAGAACATTGCGCATTTCGTGCTGAGCAGCCGGCCAGCGCTTGCATCCTCAGACTTGGCAGACAGCCGTCACAGATCACAAAAGGAGCACATACAAGCGAATTGACCGGACAGAGGCCCGCGGGTGTATGACTTCAGTCGAGATGCATCCGATGTCGTTCGGTACGCTCTTCCTGCGTCCCGTCCGACTGCCTCATCACAACCGTTGCATTGCTGTGCATCGCAGATGCATACGGAAACGTGCTCCGTTCGCCGGGTCAGCATGCCGCGCCAGCACTGGCGCAGGCCGCGCGCGGCGCTGGCGTCAGGTTAGCCCGCCCAGCCCACGCAGACGATTTATCAAGTTGCCTGCCATCAGTTTCCTCATCGAGTCGCCTGCGGTCCCGGCAGCCCGGCCGCACGACATGCCTGCTCAACCTGGTTCCGTCCTTGGCCCCGCAGGTCGGCTGCTGGCCAGCCGGTCGGGCGGCCTCTCGCGCGCGCTGCGGGGAGGCAGCGCGCTCAGGGCGCCGCTCAGGACGCCAGCACTCGCCCGCTGCCAGCCGCCGGCCCCGCCGCAGCTGCTGGCCGCCCGCCCCTTTGTCAGCGCGCTGCTGCGCCCGGCCGCGCCCGCCGCGCTGCAGGCCCTCTGGCAGCGCCCCAGCCCGCCAGCCCACAAGCGGTGCGCTCCCGTTCCGCTTCCCCGCCCGCCGCCTGCGGCAACCGGCCACCCAAGCCATCCCCCTGCACCCTCGCAGGCTCGGCATGCGCGCGATGGCGGCCGCGTCGGGCGGCGGCGGCGGCGGCGGCAAGCGCATCAGCCAGAAGGAGTTCACGGAAAAGGCGTGGCAGGCGATCGTGGCGGCCCCCGAGGTCGCCAAGCAGTTCAGCCAGCAGATCATCGAGACGGAGCACCTGTTCAAGTGCCTGCTGGAGCAGCCCAACGGCATGGCGCGCCGCATCGTGGCCAAGGCCGGCTCCGACCCCTCCCGCCTGCTCGACCGCACCGAAGGCTTCATCCGGCAGCAGCCGCGCATCTCGGGCGACTACAACGAGGCGCGTTGTCGTAACTCCCGCCTCTCCCGTAACCCCTGCAGCCAGCCTGGCGCTCCGAAGCGGCCAGCCTGGCCTTCTGCAGAAGCCACCCATTGTGCCTGTGGCCCTGCTTGCCCTCTGCTGCCAGAGCTCGTTTGGGTCCCCGGCTCTGCTGAGGTTTTGGCCAAATGCCCGGCAAGAGAGTTCAGGCCTGCCAATCCGGCAGAGAGGAGGGTCGCGTTTCCGACTCTGGCAGCTGCAGCCGACTTGAAACTCGGGATTGCCGCCGCTGGGGGGGGGTGGGTGGGGCAGGGAGCGCGCCGCTTTGAGGCCAGCTGCGGGCTGCTGCCAGCGGACATGGCTGCTGCAGGCACCGAGTTTTCGCTCAAGCGGCTTTCGAAAGGTCCTCGTGCGACTCTCAGAACCAAAGATGGAAGAAACCGCGGATCTAGACAGCATTAGCTACACACAGACCCCTTTAAAATGCAAAAACCTCTGGTTTTCAGAAAGCCCTTCATTTTTCCAAGGATTAAACGGGAAAATTGGGAAAACCGGTCGCGCCGGAAACGCTGACCTCCTGCATTCCCGGAAACTGCAGATCCTGGGGCGCAACCTGGAGGGCCTGGTGACCCGCGCCCAGGAGCTGCAGCGCGCCTGGGGGGACGACTTCACCAGCGTGGAGCACCTGGTGGTGGCGATGGCGGAGGACCCCCGCTTCGGAGCGGCCACGCTGCGAGCCGAGGGGCTGGACCGGGCCAAGCTGGAGGAGGCGGTGAAGGCGATGCGGGGCAACAACCGCGTGACTGATCAGGTGACGCGGAATCGCTCACCTGGCAAGGGGAGGCCGGCAATTTGGCCCCCCAAACCCCCCTGCCCGGGCCGCACGAGCTTCCGGGATTCGGCAGTGGCCGGCATGGCCGCAGCTCGGCGGTGGTGCCGGTTCTGCAACACAGAATGAACACGCACACAGGCTGCCTCGCAACAGAGTCTGATCCTAAGCAGTCGGGCTCAAATTTTGGGGCACAAAAAAAAACAACCGCGTCACCAATCAGGCAAGCCCGGGAAAGCCGCACAGCCTGGCTCTCAGTCAGCCGCACGAGAGGGAATTGTGGTTGATTGCAAAACTCGGGAAATAATTCTGGTCGTTTGGGAAAACTGGTGCTCCGGATGACGAGATGGAGGGACCTCTGGCCGAGGTTCGGGGGCTCCGTGACCTGCTCGGTCGGGAGCTGCTTAGTCGAGCGAGTTTGGGTCAGAGTTTTGCCGGTTTTGCCAGTCATAATCATGTCAACTTCCCCGCTCTGCCGGTTTGACCGCATGCGCGTCCGCAGCAGCTTCCCCAGCTGCCCGCTGCCGCAGCGCGCCCGCTTCCTGAGAAGCAGCAGCGCTGGAGCCTCTCCCTTGCAGGAGTTGTAACTCAAGCGTGTAACTGCCGTAACTGCCGCAGGACCCCGAGAGCAAGTACGAGGCGCTGTCCAAGTACGCGCGCGACCTGACCGAGGCGGCCCGCCAGGGCAAGCTGGACCCCGTGATTGGCCGCGACGACCAGATCAGGCGCTGCATCCAGATCCTGAGCCGCCGCACGAAGAACAACCCGGTGCTGATCGGCGAGCCGGGTGCGGCTCCTCTGGGGTTTCCAGCCTGTGAGACGAGGATTGAGTTCATCAAAACTTTTCGAATTCGAATTTCGGCCAGATCAGGCGCTGCATCCAGATCTTGAGCCGCCGCACGGAGAACACCAACCGGTGCTGATCGGCGAGCCAAAAATCGTCCCGTAGGGTTTGCACAACTTCACCCATGGTCCATGCAGGGTCTTGAATATTTAAATTTGAATTCGAAATCCGAGTCAGACGCGCCGCTGCCTCGCAGACATGCGGCTGCCTGCGGGCCGAGCGTTCCATGCGGCCTGCTCGCTGCCCGGCGCAGCAGACCGGGCAGCTTCCCCTCAGCTGCCGTGGAAAGCAAGCCGACCCGAACGACGCAAACATCTCGCGTGAGTTTCGATTCAGACAAACCTCTGCTGCCCGCAGGCGTCGGCAAGACCGCGGTCGCGGAGGGCCTGGCGCAACGCATCGTCGCCGGCGACGTGCCGTCCGCACTGCAGGCGTGTATCGTCAAATCTCGTTGATTGCAGCACCCTGTTGAATGGAAAGCCGGCCCCTTGGTGTGTATCTGGAGCGAGTTCCCAAGAGACCACTGTGCATGCGATTTTCGAAAACCGTCCCCCAGGAGGCCGGCTGCTTACATACCGCTTATCACAGTGCCGCTTATCGAGGTTCGACTGTAGCTCTCCGCAGGGAACGGGGAGGGGATGGGAGGCTGTGGGAGGGGCTCAGGGGCAGCATTGGTGGAGTGCATGAGCCACGGCAGCGCCCTGCAAGCAGGTGCCGGGTGAGTGCAGGAGAGGGGTTGCTCATGAAACCCCAATGAGACCCTAACTTCCCACCCCGTAACTCCCACAGGACCGCGTGCTGATGAGCCTGGACATGGGCAGCCTGATCGCCGGCGCCAAGTACCGCGGCGAGTTCGAGGACCGCCTGAAGGTTCGGCTCCCTGCGCACGAGTTACGCTGCGTCCTGGATGTAACCGACGCAGCGGCTCTGAAACCTAACGCCGTGCGCAGGCCGTCATCAAGGAGGTCACGTCCAGCAACGGCAAGATCATCCTCTTCATCGACGAGATCCACACGGTTGTCGGCGCCGGCGCCTCGGACGGAGCTATGGACGCAGGTGCGCGCTTGATACGCCAGCCTGGCATTAAGGGTTATCGGCAGGGTATCAGTCAGTCTTGGCTCGGCTGGGCGGCCAGCCGGAGCGAGAGCGCGGCCTGCCCTGCCTGAAAGCCACACTGGGCCCGGATCGCTGCCGCCAGCCTGACGATTAGCCCATTCCTCTTCATTGAAGCGCACTGACGCCCATAATCCGCTCGCGCGGCCTGCAGGCAACCTGCTCAAGCCGATGCTGGGGCGCGGCGAGCTGCGCTGCATCGGCGCGACTACCCTGGACGAATACCGCAAGTACATCGAGAAGGACCCCGCGCTCGAGCGCCGCTTCCAGCAGGCGTGCCGCTTGGCCCCACCATTGCCAGCGGCCCGACTGGGGAGCGCATGCAGGCTGTGGCCGGCAGGGGGGGCTGCAGGGACTCTTGCGGGTAACCAGTCAGAAGCGAGCAGTCTGTGACTTTTGGGGGCAGGCTGCAGAGTCTGAGCCGTGCTTGCCGTGCCGACGGCAGGTGTATGTCGACCAGCCGAGCGTGGTCAACACGATCTCCATCCTGCGCGGCCTGCGCGAGCGGTGAGAGGCCCCTCCCTCCTCATCTCGCTGTCTCCTTGGCAGTCCTGGCTGGCGGATGAGGCTGCGTGCGAGAGTTGCTGCTTGACTCGGCCAGTGCTAGCCGCGAGACGACACCCAGCTCTCGCGCCTACGGCCGCGACCGGGCGTACCGACCGCAGTCCGAAATTCCCGCCGAGAAACCGAATTTTCCCGCCAAAATTCAAAATTTGAATTTCCCGCCAAAATTCAAAATCCCGGAAAACGCGCCCGCGCGGCGCGCGCAGGTACGAGCTGCACCACGGCGTGCGCATCTCGGACTCGGCGCTCGTCGACGCGGCGGTGATGGCGGACCGCTACATCGCCGACCGCTTCCTGCCGGATAAGGCGATCGACCTGGTGGACGAGGCGGCGGCGAAACTCAAGATGGAGATCACGTCCAAGCCACTCGCGCTGGACGAGATTGACCGCAAGGTGCTGCAGCTGGAGATGGAGCGGCTCAGCCTGGCCAAGGCCGCGCCGACCGACCGGTGCGCCCTGTTGTCCCCACCAACTTCCTGACGAAAATTGGGCTCAGTGGCGGTTCTCCCTTGCGCTCTCCAAATGCGCATCCACTGCGACTCTGTGGCGCTGCTCTTGGTCAGGGTGACTGGTGCTTACGGGAAGCGGTGCTTTCTTCTCTCGAATCGAGTGTCTCCGGCCCGAACAGCAAGCCGTTGCACCATAGGCTGAGCGCCCCCCGTCACCGCCGCCACCCAGCTGCCGGCCTCGCAGCCAGTCCAGCGGCCCCTAGCAAGGCTGTGCAAAGGGCCTTTTACCCAATCCCTGCGCGAATTTGAACTTCCATTGCGGCTGTTCCCGCATGCACCCACCTCCCCTGCTGCTGACTGGACTTTCCTGCCTGACCCACAGCCTCAGAGAGTGCACCCCTGTGAGGGGCTCACAAGCGCCCCACCACCGGCGGCTGCAGGACTGCGGCCGGGCGGCTGGGCGACCTGGACTCGACGCTGCAGGGCCTCAAGGCCCGCCAGGCGGAGCTGACGGAGCAGTGGCAGGCGGAGCGCGACCAGATGCGCTCGCTGCAGTCGCTGAAGGAGGAGATCGACCGCGTCAACCTGGAGATCAACGCGGCCGAGCGCGACTACGACCTGAACCGAGCCGCCGAGCTCAAGTACGGCACGCTGCTGGAGCTGCAGCGGCGGCTGGGCGCCGCCGAGCGCGAGCTCGAGAAGCAGGCACTTGCGGCCCCCGCCCCTTTCCCCCCTGTGCCCAATGCGACTGCGAGGTGTCTCCTGCGCTGGGCTTGGTTGACGTGTGTCGCCTTTGATTGGAATGCTGCGCCGAGCGCGTGCCGGCAGCGGCGCATTGAAGGCCTGCAGCGCCTGCCATGCCACGCTCCGCATCCTGCGATTTGCCGGCCGCCAGGCGCGTTAGTAACGGGTGGGGTGAGTCGCGCCGACCTGGGACACAAAGCCGCAGCCACGCCACATGACTGAACCCCGCCCGTTACTAACCCGCACCCCTCCCTGCCCCTCGCATTTCCGCCGCCAGAATCCCGGAGAGCCTCGCGGCGATGCCCCTCTTAGTAACACGCATGTCACGTGATGCGAGCCCGTAACTACCGCGCGCAGGCGGCCACCAGCAAGATGCTGCGGGAGGAGGTGACGGAGAGCGACATCGCCGACGTGATCAGCAAGTGGACGGGCATCCCGGTGACCAAGCTGGTCGCCTCGGAAAAGTCCAAGCTGCTGGGGCTGGAGGGCGAGCTGCACAAGCGGGTGATTGGGCAGGAGGAGGCGGTCACAGCGGTGGCCGACGCCATCCAGCGGTGCGCACCCGGCCCCCTCCGCCCCCTGCCTTTCGGCCCCCCCCCCACACCCTCGCCTTCCTCACAAGAGGGGGCTGCGCCTCGTTTTGGATGGCACAGAGGCGCAGACAGCCTGCCTTTTCCGTGCAATGTGCTGATTCCGGAGCGCCTTTTTCCCAGAAGTCCCCCCCCCCCCCCCCC